>JALRML010000061.1:0-100801 GCA_026120125.1 Pseudocercospora vitis
GGGGGGGGGACGGTACCTGACTACCAAGCTCTCTACCTTTGAGGTCAGTTCAGATCAGAATGATGTGCAGGGACAAGGACCGTCTGACGCGATACCCGAACAGATTCTCGGGACCACGTCAAACAGCTTGATATCCCGACCAAACCCGGTGAACTTTGTTGAGGGTCGACTTCGAGATAAGAGCCACAATACGAACATACATGATAGCAAGACCAGATCCTAAGACCGATGTGGAGAACTTCACGCCTTTAGCCTCGGTCTGCTCGCTTCCCTATCTCGCAGAGGAGAAATTGAGCCGGGTGTACGGTAAATCCCTCAATCCGTAGCCGCTTTCTCCCAGCTCCTATATCCCAATGTGGATGGAGTAATCAGTTCCTGGGGTGCATACTGAGAAGCCTATCATCGATACACTCGGAGACAATCTTGGCTTCATAGCTAGCATCCCGGGCTGCTGGGTCTTTGGCTTCAGCGGCATCTATATACTCTTCTGAGGTGTATATCGATCGGACCTTTTTCGGACCGTTGAAAAGAGAGAATATCGAAAACGGTATGCATTCACTAATGAGTGTACTAGACAGTGATGTTTCTTTTGATTCGGTTCTACATCGAAAGAGTGTCATGTGGAAGGCCGTGCTGTGTACGGCGTACTTTGTCCTCCGCGGGCTGACTCTCTGTCTACTAAGCACGCGGGACCAGATTGCTCTACAGAGAGGGTGGGCAAGCGTGTCTGAACCGATGCCGCGAGCGCGAACGGGGGCGACTGACTGGACGGGACCGTCTACACTCCTAGTCGATTCTCGTATGCATCTGATCAGGTGCCTACGGTAGACAGGGAATGTAGAAGAGGGCTATACAGACTTGCTATCGTGGCTAGAATGGGTAGCGGGCCGCCGCTCGCTTGGGCATACTTTAAGCAGACGGCCAATTGCAGGGACGTAGGTACCATCTCTACGAGAAATCATAGTAGTCCCTGCTAGTTCGGAATCCCTCTGCTAACCATATATGGATGATATTAGATAAGCGATCACCACTTTGTATGGCCTCCCTGAGCATCGATAACTGCTTGACAGCGAGCCCTCGTACTCTGGTATATCCTTGATATAACAGATCCTGTAAGCCTTGCAAAATCAGTCTGAATAGCCTGAATAACCTCTTCTTCCCTTCGACAATGGAATATACTGGCCTATTCTATGTTTTAAAAGGCTCCAGAGGTTCTCAATTGGATTCAGATCTAATATGTTAGCAGGCCAGTCTATCAGGATAGTCCTTCTATCTTGGAATAGAGCCAGTGTTGCCTTAGCTTTGTGGATAGAGGCATTATCCTGCACAACAGTAGCTGGCTGCTAGTAGGTTGAGCCTTGTTGTTGAAAGAACTACTTGGTCGCTCTATATCTGTCCATATATTGAGCTCTTATCAAAGATCTTGTATCCAAAGCTGCCGTCTGTATTGATATGGCCCATGTTGCAAGCTCAGTAGTTCCGGAAGCGAGGGATTGAGCGGTCTGTATAATTGGCCTCATCTCGCTTTCTTGTACCATAGACTTATCCAAAATATCCATATCTTATTGAGGCTTGATCTGTCCAGATAACTGAAGCCCACTGCCTATCAGGCTATCCAATATAGCTCTAAGCCCACTGGAGCCTAGCCTGCTTCTAAGCTTCTGTTAAAGGAAGCTTCTTCTTGGCTATAGACCGAGTATATCCTTCTTTTGCAAGAGCCTGTTGGATTGTTGTGTATTGGAAGGGAAGCCCTTCTGGCCTAGCTACGTGATCAAGCTTAAGCCGCCTATAGAAGGCATTAGTAGACAGCCTGTCTACGAGGCGACGTCGTTTCTGTGTAGTTACAACAGGTGGCCTGCCTCTGCGAGGAAGTGTATGTGGGTTCCGTTCTAGCCGCTGAATAACTTTTGAAATAACGCCTTTTGATGTCTGCAGGGCGTCTGCAATCCGTTGAAGAGGCCAGTGAGCTTGTTTGTGAAGGGCCCAGATCTGTCCTTGTTGGAATTGACTGAACAACTCGCCACGAGCCATATTGCTGAGCGAAACATTGAAGAAGAGTAGAAAAGACGCACAGCAAACGCGAGTATGGATGGATGGATGGAAGGATGGAATGTGTCCATATATGGTTAGCAGAAGGATACCGAACTAGCAGGGATTACCATGATTTCTCGTAGAAACTGTATCAGCAAGAAGGATTATAGAGACTAGACCGGCCAGGACAGATTGGGGTCTACGCGAAAGTCTGATCGATTGACCCCAGTTGCGCAACGTCAGGTTGTCAAGGGCAGTTGGAGCGGCAAGTTCATCATTCCCGATGCTCTACTTGCAAATACGAACATGTAGCCAGCAACGGCCCGGCAGGACACCGGCATACCCTAAGTCTGGTCAAGGTGTTCGGGACATGCAGATGCATCCACGTGGCAATCGTCGAAGGGTATCGGGCCTTCATCAAGGCTCGATTCAGGATTTTCCACCTCCAATATGGGCGTGCAACATCTGTCCAAGGGACGATAGTGAGGTGGGAATGACGACTGGCGGGCGCCAGCGATCTGGAAGTGGCAGGTCTCCGCGCCTGTGGAGGAGTGAAAGGTTGCGACCTTGTTTGCATGTGCACCTGCGGTGTGGTAGTGAGCGATAAGTGTTGGGTGATGTGGTCTAGGTGGCTATCCTGCCTAGCCAGGATCTGACTCGAGCGGTGATCACGTGCTTATGCCGCCTCAGGCATCCGGAGCCGACATGGGCTTTGTCGCCAGGGAGGCAATCGCTTTTCCATGCAGCCGCTAGAACTTACAGTACATGTAAGCTTTGTCGCAATCATGATATCGTCCATCGCCGTCGCCTTACTCCACCTTGGCACGCTCCGGCTCTCCCACAACACATCTACCGGTTCCAACACTTCTGGTGAATGGTTAGAGATCGATTCGTTTCACCGTCCTCCGCGAGTCAGAAAGAGCAGAAACAGCATCGCAAACAGCTCAACAGCAGTGCCAGCGCATCAGGCCCACGGACATGCGATGTTGCCACTTCCTGCCAGAGGCGGGTCACTATTGTGCTTCAAATAATGCCTCCAGGCTGGTGCTACGATAGTGGTTCTGGGCGAGTGGCGAAGGTCGGCCGCTTTCGATCTCATGCGTCAGTACCGCCGTGCTACTGCAGGTACAGCGTTCACAAACCCCGCCTATCAACCGTGAAAAAAGTGCTCGACTCCTCAGGGCAACCGGTGTCTGAGGGCAACATGGAATTCCTGACCATCGACGAAGCTGCCCACGAGTTGGCACAGTGGGGTTCATCGATGTGCCATCGTGGATGGACAATCTGGACACCGCTCGACATGGTACACGGCGTGCAAGAGCTTCCTGGAAAAGATCGTGTTCCAAGCTGCAGCCACTGTTTCAGAGTTGATGCCGCGCATAAGCTCACGCGCGAAAGTGGTCGGTGGTGCGCGGCCGCTAGGGGGTGTCTCCCCAGCCATTGGAGGTGTGTGGTGGGAAGTTGGGAGGAGCGGACATGAGTACTGGGAGGCATGCAGATCTGCGTGGGTGGTGGAGCAGGATCAATAGCACGTACATAGTCGCAGGCAAAAGCAGGAAACAGACTGGCCACTGCGAGCATGTGCGCGAGAGCACGAAAGCGGAGGTCGCAATGCACAACCGGCCAGCCAGAATGCCAACTACAGTACTGGGCAGCTGGTGGGCGAGCTAGGGAGGACGGAGGGGGGCCAACACTTCCGCCAAAATAGCACATCAATATCGACGAGGGCTCCATATGGGCGCGCTCCGACTACTGTACACGCACGGCAGAACATGTGTGCAGATTGTCGACGAGCGCGCGGCTTGTGGCAGCTACACTATCGGCCGTGAGCCGTGCACGCAGTTTCGCCCGTGCAGGCACATGGAAGAAGCATTTTCATCCATCAACAACACCTGCAACTGATACCAGCCGGCCGCGATGGATCACCAAGAGGCGCAGCGTGTCCACGATTGTGCAGTCGCGCGGATTTCGGTTGAGCGCACCGTTGGCTGCCGTTTGCTCGCACCCCCGTCGGGCGTGCGAAGTGGGAGGAGCCGCTGTGGCGAAGGGTGGACTCCGATGGCGATGGAGCAATCAGACGGCGCACCGGAGGGCGGCAGCAGCCCAGGATAGGTGCACTACCGCCACGACGCGATTTAGCCGATCCGGATGTTGAGGTGTGAGCAGCAGCGGCGTTGTGAGAGGATCAAGTAATAATGGGCTGGATGGGAGTGGGACGCGCGCCGCGAAAAGCGGACGGAGCAGAAGTCGTTGTGGCACGCTCCTGCACGCTCCTGCCCCTTTCTGTGTTCCACCTTTCCACCTTTCCCTCCCCTGCCCAGTGGCCCCCCCAGCACGTCGTATTTTGCATCGGCCACCAACGTGCGTCCTTTCCTCCTCCCTCTACTACTGCCTCGTATTGCACACCTCCCGCGGCGTGTACAGTCGCCCAGCGCCTACACTCGTTTCCACCACCGCCCTCGACCGACCGACCGACCGACCGCCCGCCCGTCTCGAGGACAGCGAGCCGTGGGGAACCGCCGCCGCCGCCGCCGCCGCCAGACTTTTCACCTGCTGGCCCATCCGCCAATCAGCGTCGCCGCTACAGGAGAGGGCATTGGCGCCGCAGCCAACGCGCGTCTGTTCACACAGCAACAGCAGACGACGGCCGCACACCACCTGCGACCTGCATCCTCCGCCGTGCACCTCACGACACCCGCCGCAGCGGTCACCACTGCCACGCCCGCTGTTTTCCTCTCGTCGCCTGCCTTCCCGTCCGTGTCAACAGAGACACCGGAGGGAGCCTTCACTCGTTGTTGAACACCCCCTTCCCCCCCCCCGAGCCTGCCACTGCTTCGGTCAGCGGCTCGGCCATCAACGCTCGCTTCACCGCAGAGTGCAGCATCGACACCACCACCCGTCTAGTCGCTCGCCAGCAACCACATCCGCCCAGGAACCTTAATTGCACATCGGCGCGACACACCAGCACCGCATCGCCCATGCTGCGTGTCTGCTGAACGGTACGTCGCCATCACCCTGTTTGTCTCAGCGCCGTTTCACGCCCTGTCCCCAGCGCGTCAGCACATGTTTGCCGCGCCCACTCGCACAACCGCCCGTCAATCCCTTCGTCTCCGCGCCCTCGCTGACTCCCTCAATGCAGTAATAATATCTAATCCCATCCACCATGGCACACCCGCAACCAGGCGGGTACGACGATGGCTATGCCCATCAGGCCGGCCACGACGGCTACTACCAAGACGATCAGGCATACTACGACCAACAGGGCTATGGTCATCAGGGCCAGCACGATGGGTACTACGATGACAATGGCTACTACCAAGCCGGTCAGGAGGGCTACCAACAAGATGGCTACTACGACGCCGGACAGCCCGGCTATCAAGATGAGTACTACAATGATCAGTACTACGATCAGGGCGCCCCCGCTGCGGGTCAGTATCAACAACAGCCTCGCGCCCAGGGCCAGCGCCGGAGTGGTCGACGTGCACATGATTCGGAAGAGGACTCGGAGACGTTCAGCGATTTCACCATGAGATCCGACATGGCCCGCGCTGCGGAGATGGACTACTACGGGCGCGGCGATGAGCGGTACAACTCATATGGCGATGGCACCGGCCGTGGCTACCGACCACCTTCATCCCAGGTATCTTACGGTGGCAACCGGTCTTCCGGCGCTTCCACGCCTGTCTACGGCATGGACTATACGAGTGCTTTGCCTGCTGGACAGCGGTCTAGAGAGCCATACCCAGCCTGGACTTCCGATGCTCAAATCCCACTGTCCAAGGAAGAAATCGAAGACATTTTCCTCGACTTGACCGCCAAGTTCGGGTTCCAGCGCGACAGCATGCGAAACATGTTCGACCACTTGATGACGCTGCTGGATTCTCGAGCCTCCCGCATGTCGCCCAACCAAGCTCTGCTGTCCCTTCACGCGGACTACATTGGTGGCGAAAATGCCAACTTCCGGAGATGGTACTTCGCAGCCCATCTCGATCTCGATGACGCCGTCGGGTTTGCCAACATGAAGCTCGGAAAGGCAAACCGAGCGACGAGAAAAGCTCGCAAGGCAGCGAAGAAGAAGGCAGATGCAGCCAACCCACAGAACGAGGAGGCAACACTGGAGAGTTTGGAAGGCGATAACTCCCTCGAAGCCGCCGAATACCGCTGGAAGACACGCATGAACCGCATGTCCCAGCACGACAGAGTCCGCCAGGTTGCTCTGTACCTCCTCTGCTGGGGTGAAGCCAACCAAGTCCGGTACATGCCCGAGATCATGGCCTTCATCTTCAAGTGCGCAGATGACTACTACCACTCACCCGCCTGCCAGAACCGCGTGGAGCCGGTCGAAGAATTTACGTACCTGAACAACTGCATCACCCCTCTGTACAACTACTGCAGAGATCAAGGATACGAAATCTTCGAAGGCAAATACGTCCGCAAGGAGCTCGACCATCAGAAAATCATCGGCTATGATGACATGAACCAACTTTTCTGGTACCCCGAGGGTATCGAAAGGATCGTGTTCGAGGATAAGACCCGACTGGTAGATCTGCCCCCTGCGGAGCGGTACGAGCGTCTCAAGGATGTCATCTGGAAGAAGGCTTTCTTCAAGACCTACAAGGAGACCCGGTCATGGTTCCATATGTTGACCAACTTCAACCGTATCTGGATCATCCACGTCTGTATCTTCTGGTTCTACACCGCGTTCAACTCCCCCACCCTCTACACCAAGAACTACCAACAGCAGCTTAACAATCAGCCGAAAGGATCAGCTCACTGGTCCGCCGTGGCTCTTGGAGGTACTCTTGCATGTCTGATCCAGATTCTGGCCACTCTGACGGAATGGCTCTACGTTCCTCGACGATGGGCTGGTGCTCAGCACTTGAGCAAGCGTCTTATGGTCCTCATTGTCATGTTTGTCATCAACGTGGCTCCTTCGGTCTACATCTTCGGCGTCACGCAAGATGGAAAGATCGCACTCATTCTGGGTGTGGTGCAGTTCCTCATTGCTTTGGCCACAGTCTTCTTCTTCGCCATCATGCCACTTGGAGGTCTCTTTGGCAGTTACCTGAATGGCAAGCGACGGCAATACGTCGCCAGCCAGACGTTCACGGCCAGCTACCCTCGACTGGCTGGCAATGATATGTGGATGTCTTTCGGTCTCTGGACCCTGGTCTTCGCCGCGAAGCTGGCCGAATCTTATTTCTTCCTGACTCTCTCGCTCCGTGATCCGATCCGCATCCTGTCGACGATGGAGATTCAGCACTGCTTGGGCGACAAGATGATTGGCACCGTGCTGTGCTATCGACAGCCAACCGTCCTGCTCATCCTCATGTACTTCACCGATCTGATCCTCTTCTTCTTGGATACCTATCTGTGGTACGTCATTTGGAACTGCGTCTTTTCCGTGGCACGGTCTTTCTACCTTGGTGTGTCTATTTGGACGCCATGGAGGAACATCTTCTCCCGTCTCCCCAAGCGTATCTACTCCAAGATTCTCGCTACCACCGACATGGAGATCAAGTACAAGCCCAAGGTTCTCATCTCTCAGATCTGGAATGCCATCGTCATCTCCATGTACCGCGAGCACTTGTTGGCGATTGATCATGTGCAAAAGCTGCTCTACCACCAGGTTCCATCGGAGCAAGAGGGCAAGCGTACCCTTCGTGCGCCGACCTTCTTCGTCTCTCAGGAAGACCATTCTTTCAAGACCGAGTTCTTTCCTGCCATGTCTGAGGCCGAGCGTCGTATCAGCTTCTTCGCCCAGTCGCTTTCGACTCCGATCCCTGAGCCACTGCCCGTCGACAACATGCCCACTTTCACGGTCATGATTCCTCACTACAGCGAGAAGATCCTCCTCTCGCTGCGTGAGATCATCCGTGAGGACGAGCCTTATTCCCGTGTGACCATGTTGGAGTACCTCAAGCAGCTCCACCCACACGAGTGGGATTGCTTCGTCAAGGACACCAAGATCCTGGCCGACGAGACTTCTCAATTCAACGGTGACTACGAGAAGAACGAAAAGGACACGCAAAAGTCTAAGATCGATGATCTTCCATTCTACTGCATTGGTTTCAAGTCCGCTGCTCCTGAGTATACTCTACGCACGCGTATCTGGGCTTCTCTCCGCTCGCAGACCCTGTACCGCACCATCTCGGGTTTCATGAACTACAGCCGTGCTATCAAGCTTCTCTACCGCGTCGAGAACCCCGAAGTCGTTCAAATGTTCGGTGGTAACTCTGACAAGCTGGAGCGTGAGTTGGAGCGCATGGCTCGTCGCAAATTCAAGATTGTCGTCTCCATGCAGCGTTATGCCAAATTCTCCAAGGAGGAGCGCGAGAACGCAGAGTTCCTCCTCCGTGCCTATCCAGACCTTCAGATTGCTTACCTCGACGAAGAGCCGCCGCAGGCTGAAGGCGAAGATCCACGACTCTTCTCTGCACTCATCGACGGTCACTCTGAGATCATGGAGAACGGCATGCGCCGACCAAAGTTCCGTGTCATGCTGTCTGGCAACCCAATTCTCGGTGACGGAAAATCCGACAACCAGAACCACTGTCTGATCTTCTACCGTGGAGAGTACATCCAGCTTATCGATGCCAACCAGGACAACTACCTGGAGGAGTGCTTGAAGATCCGATCGGTTCTTGCGGAGTTCGAGGAAATGACCACTGATAATGTCTCGCCATACACCCCAGGTCTACCACCAACCAAGTTCAACCCAGTCGCTATTCTTGGTGCCCGCGAATACATTTTCTCTGAGAACATCGGTATTCTTGGTGATGTCGCTGCCGGAAAGGAACAGACGTTTGGTACCCTCTTCGCTCGTACGCTGGCTCAGATCGGTGGTAAGCTCCACTACGGTCACCCCGATTTCCTCAATGGCATCTTCATGACCACTCGCGGTGGTGTTTCCAAGGCACAAAAGGGTCTACACTTGAACGAGGATATCTACGCCGGTATGAACGCCGTTCTCCGTGGTGGACGCATCAAGCACTGCGAATATTACCAGTGTGGCAAGGGTCGTGATCTCGGTTTCGGCTCCATTCTCAACTTCACCACCAAGATCGGTACCGGTATGGGCGAACAGATGTTGTCTCGCGAATACTACTACCTCGGCACCCAACTCCCCTTGGACCGCTTTTTGTCGTTTTACTATGCTCACCCTGGTTTCCACATCAACAACTTGTTCGTCATGTTGTCCGTGCAGCTCTTCATGTGGTGCTTGCTCAACCTCGGTGCTCTGCGACACGAAACCATCAGCTGTCGATACAACCGCAACGTTCCAGAGACCGATCCACTTTTCCCAACTGGTTGCGCTAACATCATCCCTATTATGGACTGGGTTCAGCGCTGCATCGTATCCATTTTCATTGTGTTCTTCATCTCTTTCGTCCCGCTGACGATTCAAGAGTTGACTGAACGTGGGTTCTGGCGTGCGGCAACTCGTCTGGCAAAGCACTTCTCTTCGCTCTCTCCACTGTTCGAGGTGTTCGTCACACAGATCTACGCCTACTCGCTGCAGCAGGATCTGTCTTTTGGAGGTGCTCGCTACATTGGTACTGGACGTGGTTTCGCAACTGCACGCATGCCTTTCGGAGTCCTCTACTCGCGATTTGCCAGTCCATCCATCTACCTCGGTGCTCGTCTCCTGATGATGCTGCTCTTCGGCACGCTTACCGTCTGGGGATATTGGCTTCTGTGGTTCTGGGTCTCGCTGCTCGCCCTCTGCATTTCGCCATTCCTGTTCAACCCACACCAGTTCGCTTGGGCCGACTTTTTCATCGATTACCGAGAGTTCCTGCGATGGCTGTCTCGCGGCAACACCAAGGCTCATTCTGCATCTTGGATTGGCTTCGTTCGTCTGTCGCGAACACGTCTCACTGGTTTCAAGCGCAAGGTGCTCGGAGAGCCATCTTCTAAGCTCTCCGGTGACACCCCCAGGGCCAAGTTCACCAACATTTTCTTTAGTGAGATCATTGGTCCGCTTGTCCTGGTCGCTGCTACTCTCATCCCATACCTGTACATTAACGCTGGAACTGGTGTCGTCGCCGCCAACAACCGTGGTGTCGACATTACCCCGACCGCCTCTCTTCTCCGTGTGGGAATTGTCGCCTTCGGTCCAATTGGTGTCAACGCTGGTGTCGCTGCTGGATTCTTCGGTATGGCTTGTTGTATGGGACCACTTCTCAGCATGTGCTGCAAGAAGTTCGGTGCTGTCCTCGCAGCTGTCGCGCACGCCATTGCAGTCATCATGCTCTTGGCCTTCTTCGAGGTCATGTTCTTCCTGGAAAGCTGGAGCTTTACCAAAGCTCTTCTGGGCATGATCGCTGTCGTTGCCATTCAGCGCTTCGTCTTCAAATTGATCATCGCTCTTGCCTTGACCAGAGAGTTCCGCGCCGATACCTCGAACATAGCATGGTGGACCGGCAAGTGGTATGCTCTTGGATGGCACACCATTTCCCAGCCAGGGCGTGAATTCCTCTGCAAGATCACCGAGATGGGTTTCTTCGCCGCAGACTTCTGCCTCGGGCACGTCTTGCTGTTTTTCATGCTGCCAGCGCTCCTGGTTCCATATATCGACAAGTTCCACTCGGTCATGCTTTTCTGGTTGCGTCCGAGGTATGTTGTCACGCTATCATCAATCTCGTTTGACCCTTACTGACAATCGTCACAGTCGCCAGATTCGGCCTCCAATCTACTCACTCAAGCAATCCAAGCTCCGTCGACGCCGAGTCATCCGATACGCCATCCTCTACTTTTCGATGTTCGTTCTCTTCATTGTCCTCATTGTTGGACCGATCATTGCGAAGAAGTTCATTGGCACCATATCACTTGATGTCATGAACCTTCAGCAGCCATCGGACTGGAACAACAATGACACATCGTCATCGCAGACGGGTACCGCTGTTGCTGGTGGGGCGAAGGCTACCTCGACCCGAGGCTCTAGCTCGACATCGAACGACAACAATGCACGGATGATGGCGCGAATGCTGTACGGATATTAGACGACGAGTTACGACACGGCCGCACGATCGGTATCCCGATCGCATATTGTCTCATGAATCATAGGTACATTGATTCCGTCCCGAAGTCTATGATCCGGCGCTTGTACAACAGCATACACAAAGCAGAACGCCCTCGTCTCTTGACACAGCCAGCGAGCTGCAATAATGAAACGGCGAGTAATGGCGGAGAGAAGCAGCAACAGCAGCTGTAATCATCAGAAGTACGAAGCATGCATCGAACGGAGTGGTCCCGGCGTTCTCTACGCATGCGTGAATTTGATGGGAATGCCCTGCCAGGCTTTGACTTTTTTTTTTTCCTTTTATCATTCTTTCGCCGATCCCATTGGCAGGGTGTTTGATAGAGGAGAAAAATGAAAGCAAGTTCCGAATGGACATTGCCATGTGCATATACACAATACACACAGTTGGGGTTGTTATCCCTTTTTTTGAAAAATTTTCTCTCTCCCGCGTTCGAGCTCCGACGAGCATTGGGAAATGGCGTTTTGGGGCGGGGGAAGGTGTTTTCGGTGGTCGGTCATGAAATTGTGCAGAGTTACTAGAAATAACAACAACTACTACTACCACTACCACTACCGCTAGACACATAGTTTTCAGAGACACAGTTGAATGGTATCAGATTTGCTACTCTCCACACGCGTGGCCTTTTCCTTTCTTGCAGTGTGTCTCGTGTTTGTGAGGGTGAGGTGAGGTAAGGTGAGTAAATGTGGATGTGGATGTGGGTGATGATGATGGAGCCGGTGCTCGTGAGAAGAGAAGAGAAGAGAAGAGAAGAGAAGAGAGAAGAAAGGGCGGGTTCAAAACTGGAGGGGAGGCTCAGGTATGGTTTTCCTGTGGTATACTTACTACTATGCTCTTAGCTTATTTTTCTTTTTTGGATTGGATTGTATCTTTTTCTTTTCCTCTCTCTTCTTGATTTGTTTTTCCCTCCTTGAGTTTGGATTACTCGTCTTTGATGATTGACTATTGTAGGACGTACGTCGAGTTCGGGAAATGAATTTGGTTTTTGCTGTCTGGCAGGAAGGAAGCGAGGAGGAGGAAGAAGAAGAAGAAGAAGAAGAAGAAGAACGAGGCGAAATGGATTGGGGGATGGTGGGATAGGCAGGCTGGTATGGATGTGGGTTATCTGGGATGCATGGTGGTGGATGATGTGGTACAAGGAGAGAGGAATGATGTATTCGGGGTGATAGGAGGGTTCTAAATAACGTTTATAGACTTTTTCTTGGTTCTCGAAATTGATTGATGTCCCACTTGGTGTTTGGAGAAGGTCGTGATAGCGGAGACTTAATCACGGCTCAGGTGTAAGTGGGAGCAGTATGGTTTGGGCGTTGGGGGTGGATCTTAACTGGCCTTGGTGGTTTTGGTCTGCAGCTCGAAATTGTTAGGGCTCATTTGAGGCTTGGTATAAATGGTTTGATGCTTTGGAAGTGGTGCAAAGGAGGGAGGGTGGGAGGTAGGGGGAGGAAAAGCGAGGATGGTTGATGGGAGTGAATTTGGTCGGATTCGTGATTGCGGAAAGGGACTGTTTGCAGATTTCTGCCGTTGCTGGGGTTCGATGCTGATGCCTCGAGTGGAGTGTCTTGGAATCGTGGAGACGGGAGGAGAAGGCGTTAGGACTTTATCTTAGTTGTACAGGTTGCAGCTCCTGCAGATTGGGCGGGGTGACCTTCTTGTGCGTGCTATCGCGGATCCACAAAGCAACACCACATCGCTGTAAGACACGAGTCCTAGGGTAACTTGTACTACTCGTGTCACGTACATGTCATGCTTATCGAAAGACTGATACCAAGGCTCCTTGCGTCGTGGTGGCCTTCAGGCCATGCAATGACGCGCGAGGCTGCACATTTTGACACCTGTAAACCCCGTCTCATCGAGCTTCTACATGCCCTGAACAGCGTCATGCAGGTATCAGCTCTGACAGCGGATCTGTGGACGACCCTGCCGCTCCAGGACCCGACGAAGCAAATTCGTCTCTTACACTTCATAGTCGAAGAGCGTGACATGAAATGCACGCTATCGATACATGGATCTAGAAAATGCTCCGCCTTATAACGCAATATCATATGCTTGGGGCGATCGCCATGTCCAGCGACAGGTTCTTGTCAATGGCATGGAAATCTCTATCGCCGCCAACTGTTATGACGCTCTGCAGCAGAGTCGTCCGTACGATGTCGGGACCCCTCTCTGGGTCGACTCCATATGCATCAATCAGCCTAATCTGAACGAGAAAAGCTGTCAGGTCGGAATCATGGGAGAGATTTTCAGTCGAGCAGACAGAGTGTTCGCCTGCGTTGGCCCGGATAGCGGAGGTAACCAAGTTCTACTGCGCGCAGTTCGACAGAAGGAACTCGTGAGAGTCTTTGATCGAGACCGAAAGCTCCGAAGGTCCAGAGATGGACGCTTTCGTGATCGGCTGCAGGTATGAGATCGTCTGTGATCTCGCGGCTGCCGTCAAGAACTTCTGTAAAAGTGTTCCGTATCTCGAACGGCTCTGGGTCGCACAAGAGCTGTACGAGGCACGCGGCCGAGCATCCATCCTCTGCGGTCGAGGAGATCTGCACTGGACCACTTGGCAGAAGATCTTGTACGTGACGGAGACTTACTTTGACCGTACGAAGACGAAGCGTCCCGGGGATACGTTCCTGCCGACGCGCTTGTTGGCCATGTCGAATCTCGTCACTACCAGAGACGAGGTCCGCTTCCCCGAGATCCTGGCTTCCGCACGCCTGTTGAAGTGTCGTGATCCGAGGCACCGAATCTATGGACTTCTCCGGCTCGTGGACTGGCAGATCGATGGCTTGGAGTCTCTAGTCCCGGACTACCGACTCACCAGGCTCGAGCTGGCTGTCCTGGCCATGCGGCATTCGCCCAGGAAGACGGTGTCGAATGCTGAGAATATCGCGCGTACCATGGGGGTCGACATCGAAGCTGGGGCTTTGCTCGCCGAGGGCTGCAGGTCAAGTTCGTGGTAGAGGCCAGATTTCCAAAGAGAAAGACTTCTGAAAGGAGATAGCCTGTTCCTTGCTAGATGACAAACTCAGCATATCTAGTGATCAGCATGACACTGGTGGGATCACGTGACAGACAGTCGACCTCACCTCTCCGGCCATCGCGCGAGCTCATTTCCCCCGTCGGCCGGCAAAAAACATTCCGCACCTGAACCAGAAATATAAGGCCGTTCACATGACCGTCGGCCTTTGCTGGAAGCAGAGCTTTCCAAATCCGATAGACACAACTTTAGTGAACCTGGCTTGAATAGACTTTATGATCACCACGATCGCAGCATCTGTATTATGCTCGGGTTCCTTGTCCAGATCGGAATGATACGGACGACACTCCCTGATCGGACCACCAGATCCACCCCTTGCTCTTGCAATTGCTCCGAGCTGAATTTGGGAGGATGTCTTGTTGGCTTCGCGATGATGCCGCTGGTGGAGGAAGGTTTTGATTGTGGGCGGCGACCAAGGCTGAGGTCAAGAGAGCTGCGCTTGCTCCTACCCTCGAGTGAACGTCAAAGCCACGCGATGCATGGAAATGACACGTGAGGGATGAGGATGAGGCTGCTTGCTGGATGCAGGTTGAGCTGTTCGCAACTGAATCATTTCCCGATAACTCAATCGTGTTTTTGGTGTTTATGAACTCGTCCACTCTGCCTTGCCTTCAATCTCGAACTCAAAAGAGAGCTTCCCGTGCCTGAAATACAAGTTGTACACCCAAATGGCTTCCTCCTTGTCACATCTTCCGCCGCTCCATCAACCCCGTCCGCAGCAATCACTACCAGTGAGTCGATCGGGCCGCCATCTTTCCACTCTGCCCCCCTATCAGGGAGCTGTAACTTTCCAGTTGCTCCTAGTGATTTATGCTGATTCACAATTTGCTGTGGCATAGATGTAGCTTATGTGCTTGGCGTAGAGCCTTTTTTCATCATAACCATAGGACGTTGGTTGTGAAAAGGTGTAAGTCCAGTTGCATTCGGAGTAACATCCGGGACGTATCTCGGCGCATCCGGAGTGGGGAGCGGCCAGTCTCGCCGGTAGCCCTCTGAAGTTGCTCTTCGTAAGGTCCAAAGCGTCGTTGTAGTAGAAACACTCGCCACTGACGCGTTCTACCTTTATGTCTACTTCTGTGCAATGACACTTACCAGTGTCCCTTGCTGTTGCTGTTGTTATAAGCAGTCCCAGAAGCAGCAGTTTTTGCATGAGTCCGCCTTGTTGTTGTGTCATGTTGGTGGTTGTTGGAGGTACTTGGCCGAATGATGTTTCGTTGGCACTTGGCTCGGGAGATGTCTCGATGCTTGGGCTTCTCGGTAGTGGTGAAGGTGCGATTGCTGTCCTCCGTTTGCCATGAGGGTATCTTCAACATAATATAGACGTGTAGTGCAAGGGCCGTTCTAGGATCCCCTTATTCATTTTACGTAAGAGGTGGATCGATTTCATTTCCAGACGAACACAGACAAAGTTCATAGCAGTGTCGGGAACGAAGGAAAGTTTCGTTATCTAGCCAGCACAGCAAACCATAACAACGGATTGGGCTCATTATTCCCTGCTGACCGGTATTCCATACTATCGGCACTTATTAGCTCAATTGCTGTTGGTCGCTGGTTTGACACCTCTGAAGCCAAATCATAGCTCATCAACAAGGCAGATTGATTCTTCGCCAAGTACTAGGAGCACGACGTACCAATCCCGCTCTCAAAAGCGCTGCATACCGACGACGACGCGTTGCCAGCCCAATGCGTTATTGCACAACGATCAGTGGTGATTTCTAGCATACACAGGTGAGAAGGCTATCAAAGGTTAGCTGAAAGAAGGTAAAGCAGTGCGCTAAGAAGGTTACAGTGCTTTGACTAACCTTCAGGCACTGGTCCTTGGGTTGTCCTTACCGAGCTTCTTTGGGACACTTTGACCGCCCGACTGAGCGGTTCAATCAGTAGCAGCGGCGGGCGGTGAGTACGTGAAGGACAGGGACGTGAACAGCGCATGCTGATGACATGTGCTGACTAGGCATTCGTTGTTGTAGTTTTGAGCAGCGATCACAATTGAAATGCTCTATCCCAGGCACGACAGAGTTTAACAAGATTGCCTGGAACTTCCGGCCAAAAGCCTAACTCGGCTGGTGTAGTACGCGTGCGGCCCAGACGAGTTCGGCAATGATGAAGATGTCGCGTCACTGGCGTATTGCGTCTATCGAAGCCAGGACTGTGGTGCTGCGATAGAGCAGCCTCCGTGCCGTCTCTTTCGCCAATACACCAGAATTGTTGCGTAATCCGTTCAGCAGGCCGCCCCAGGCTCGATAAACATACCAAGGCTGCTGTATGCAGCGATGATCCATATGATCCATCTGTGAGCCGCTCCAGCATTCACTGGTCTTGGCTTCACTATCGACCCCGGAACAGCTTGCTGAAGGGGCTGCGAAACCCTTCAGTTGCCGTGGGCCGACCGAGAAGGGAAAGCAAGCTCTTCGTTTGTCGAGTCAGAAGGTCTCATCGAGTTTCTCAGCAGGTTGCCGCCCCTGGCCGGAAGACGGCGGAATCATTTGAAGCCTCATCAGGCAGGCCTGCCTCCTCGAGCGCTGCATGATTGACTTTGACTGTCCTTTGTATACCGTACGTGCGTCCGGATATCGGCTTGTTATAGTTCGCGGCGCCTAGCGGGGTAATCGCAAGGTCCTGCCACGTGTTGTTAAGCCTTGTAGTCAAGCATGAGGGTGCAATAGAAACAGAGGTATGCCTGCTTTCTTTCTCGAAGCACTAGCGCCTTGGCAGAAGCTTCCTCAGGTAACTTCTCGAGCCTCTTAGCATAGTCTCTCAGCTGCGACATGTTTGATTCCCCTATGAAAGTTGATCACAGAACTTCTGATCGAAGGCTCGTATGCCATAGAGGTCTGTTGACACAAAGAAGTATCAACAAGTACCAGGGCGTCATCCTGACCGCAGACCGCGGATCTCTGCTGCTGTACCTATCCTCTCGCTGGAGAACGAAGCACGGGTTTCCCTTGTCACAGCTATCGAGATACGGAAGCATAACGTTAGGGCGAAGAGTAGACGTGCCGCCTTGGGCCGCAAACGCGCTCTCCAGCCCATGGCACAGCTCTTCTTGCATGCTGTGATGCTTGAAAGCAGCATGCGAAGTGGCGGTCAGAGTCGTTGCAGTTGTCCGCAAAAGGGAATTGGGCTGTACGGGCTAGAAGACAGCTCGGTCGAGGAAAGAAAACACGTACCATTGTGAATCGAGATAGCAGTCCGGGTGAGGTGTCCTTGACGCACGTGACACATGGTAGCATATGATGGGCTTGGCGCGACGTCACGTGTTTTATCTGGGTACTTTTGCAAAAAAGCGTAGCAGGGTCGCGTTAAGTCTCCACACCCAGACGAGACACTACCTAATTCAGAGCAGCATCACCATCATAGCCACGGGAGACTCGCCAAAGAACGCATCCGCGCAGAAGATGCGCATTGTATTTTCGCCGTGGATCCATGTAGTAGATTAAGTGACAAGGAGGGACAATGTTGCAGCAGTTGGACTGCATTCGGAATGCTGATATAAGTGAGACTCACACCTCTTGTCATGTATTGCAACAGCAAAGATTGAGATACCGCTCGCATTGTCCAAGCAGGGCGGTGTGGTGAAATGGGAAGCATGACGACTGATTCAAGTCTTGGGATATCGCCGTGGATCGCCAAGCTCGGGTGTGTGCGCAGTGACAGACATCCAGAAGTCATTCAAACGGACGAACTCCTTGTCCTAGCGTCAAAAGCTTACAAAAGCTGTCACTGTCGAATTCTTGCTCCAGTGCCGCACATTATGATACCAATACGGAGACCTCGTTGGCATCCATCACGCCAGAGGAAATTTCTTCCAACGCTCGACCGTCCCTCGGAAGAGAATGTTAGGTAAACTGTTCGTTGAGAAGGCGCTGCTGTTCTTGATGCGTGCTGGGTCATTAACAGGCAGATTTTACGTTCTGGGAGCGCACCGAAGCAACGCTTCTAGATTCCTGGACCGTGAGCTGCAGACGAGAATCACGCCATGTAGTGAAAATGTAACGCAAAGTCGTACTGGTTGACGAATAGCAAGAACCACCATTGCAACAGCCTGGACGCACCCACTATAGTACGGGTGGTCCAATGGTCGGAGTTTTCATGTTAGCGTCTGGTTGGCTCCCAGCATTGGCAAGCGACGATCTCTTGGCCGCCGTCATGACCACGGTGGCTTTATAGTCTTCCACGCTCGTGGCGCGACCTCCACGCTCCCCTTCGGCGACCATGGCAGAAAGTGGAGACTCGCGCCGACCGCGAGCAGAAAAACTTACTGCAACGGCGTCCTGCATGTCGTTCACATTAGGTTATCGTGGATTCGGCTAATCAACGAACAGTCCAGCTATCTTCCGAGCATGTGGTTGTGCAGATGCAGGGCTGCTCGCTCGCTTCGCTTCTGGGCAATTGCACCGACTCAATGTGACGTCGAACTTTCTTCCCACGCTTCTTCGTGTGCGTGAATCTGGGTCCGGTGTCGGGAACGTGGGCAGCTCGCCTGTGCCTGCGACGCAGGAATTTCGAGCGATAGTAGCAATGATCTTTTCGTTTTATCAGATCTTCTTGATCTGATCTCCGAAGCAGCAAAAAGCCAAAGTCCGTTTGTTGCAGTCATGGCGACCATTCAAGATGTCTCGAACGAGAAGACGCAGTACTCTCTATTTCATGGACCTTCTGACCCGCCGTTGGTAACCCTCGCGCTCGGAGATCTGCTTGACTTGCAATGTCAACACTACGGAGAGCGAGAATGTGTGGTCATCCCATGGAATGGAACCAGATGGACATACTACGATTTACAAGAGCAAAGTTCTCAGCTGGCGAGATATCTGCAGGCCAGAGGCATTCAACCTGGTGATAGGGTCTCGATCCTAGCAGGGAACAGGGCCGAATATGCGTCCGTCTTCTTTGCATGTATGAGACTCGGCGTGATCTTGGTCATCCTCAACAACACTTATACTGCCGCTGAGGCGGAGTACGCGTTGAAATACACAGGTGTGGGCATCCCGTCAACATCTATGATTGGTGCTGATACATTTTCGTAGAGTCGAAGGTACTCTTCGCGACACCCTTTATCGGGCGCCAGGACAACAGAGATATGTTGAGAAGTTTCAGTTCGGGAGCCCATAAGCTTCCTGCTTTGCAGCAGATCATCACCCTGGACGGTGCATGGGAAAGTTTCGTGGACTACCAGCATGCCATCAACATTGGTGTCCGGCTCCCTGAAGAGCCTCTAATAGAGGTACAGCGAGGCGTGAGCCCTTATGAGACCTGCAATCTGCAGTTCACAAGCGGTTCCACCGGACACCCGAAAGCTGCTATGCTCACGCATCTCGGTCTTTTGAACAACTCTCGCTTCATTGGAGACCGTATGAGCTTGACGGCGGATGATGTCCTCTGCTGTCCGCCCCCCATGTTCCACTGTTTCGGACTTGTTTTGGGGCTTCTAGCATGCGTGACGCATGGCGCAAAGATCGTATACCCATCCGAAGTGTTTGATGGCCCATCTGTTCTCCAAGCGATCACAGAAGAACAGTGCACCGCATTGCATGGCGTGCCTGCAATGTTCGACACCCTATTCAGCCTGCCTCGACCTGCCAATTTCAGGAGCAAGCTGCGAACAGGTATCATTGCGGGCGCTCCAGTTCCTCGGCATCTGATGGAGCTGATGGTGAACGAATTCGGGATGACCGAGTTCACCAGCAGCTATGGCCTCACCGAAGCTTCTCCGACCTGCTTCAACGCATTCGTGGACGACTCCATCGACAGACGTCTCACCACAGTCGGGACCCTCATGCCCCACGCACACGCCAAAATCGTAGATCGAGACGGCCATATCGTTCCTGTAGGCGTGCGTGGCGAACTCTGCATGGCCGGCTACCAGCTTCAGCAGGGCTACTGGAAGAACGCGGAAAAGACCGCAGAAACCATGACCAGAGACGAGAACGGTGTGTTATGGCTGCATACCGGGGACGAAGCTGTCTTCGACCAGCACGGCTACTGCAGCATCACCGGCCGGTTCAAGGACATCATCATCCGGGGCGGCGAGAACATCTATCCGCTCGAGATCGAAGAGCGGCTCGTCCAGCACTCGGCTATCGATCGAGCCATCGTCGTGGGACTGCCACATCCGCGTTATCAAGAAGTGCCTGCGGCGTTTCTGCACAGGGCGGATGGAGCCGCTCGGCCGAGCGAAGATGAGATTCGCAAATGGATACGAGCCACTCTGGGGCGACATAAAGCCCCGGCGCACATCTTCTGGCTCGGTGAGGACGGTGTGACGTCCGACATACCTACTACAGGTAGCGGGAAGATCAAAAAGTTCGAAATGCGCAGGATCGGGCAGAAGCTGTTGAACGCGGCGGCTACAGCAGGACCCGTGAGGGCAAGGCTATAACGTCGAAGCATGTGTGAGAAGCGTGGCGTTTTGGAGTCTGAATTGAGCCGGGTCGGGCTGAAAATTGATGGTATTCGAATGCTGGAGATGATAGATGGCGCTTCGTCTTCACGGCATAATGGAGGAGGTAACGCCAGTAGATTTGCAGACAGCTTCGGGCGTGAAGCCTCTTGACAACATATACATACGCGTATAACGCTCAAAGCCTTTGGTGGAGCTGTGTATGCTAGTGGTGGTGTATCGGAATCTCACAAATTGGTCGCCGTCGCAACTTCCCGAGCCTCGAACGCCAAGAAACAACAACTGCAACTGCCAAACTATAATATAAACGCTTCGAGACACGACTGCACATCACCCACGCTGCACCTACAAAACAGCCTGCTCGCCGTACTGTGACTCCTCGCTCTTCTCCATCATCTTCTTCAGCACGCTCTGGCTTGCGCGTTGGGCCCGCTCTGCCATCAAGCTGAAATTGTCGCCACGCTCGTGCATATCTTCGAGCGATCCCAGCAGCCACATACCGACACCACCCGCCAGAATATCACGTCTGAAGTTGACGTGATACTCGCGGTCGACCGTCAGTCCCGATGCTTCGAGCAATGGCGAGACCGGACCGACCAGATCCACATTGGTCATGAATTCGTAGCCTGTGGCCGAGATGATCACGTCGAAAGCAGTCGCGGATGTGGTGACCTCACCTGTTCTTGGATTTCGTGTGATCAGACGAGCGGCATCGCCCTCCCTCTTGGCGCCGACCACTTCGCTTAACGGTCGTATCTGGAATCGCCACTTGCTGAGATCGGGCTCCACCAGCTTTTGGCTGTACTGAGCCTCATAAAGGTGCTCGAGTGTCTTCAGACGGACTTTTGGTGTATGGAGTGCTGCATTCTGTCGTGCTCGGACCTCGGGCGGCATGCTGTCTTGGGCCGATTCAGGCTTCTCTAGCATCTCGGAAATGCTGGGCATGTGGTCGTCTGGTCTGAGCGCTGAATCGGAGAAGAAGAGACTGGCATGGTGCTTGCCGCGTGCTGTGTGCAGGTGATGAAATAGCTCCACGGCCTCCTGGTCGGCTCCGACGATTGCGATGTTTAACGTCTGTTGCAAGCTGCCGAGCTTCTCTAAGAGGCCCGTCGTGGAGCTGGAGTGCAGCACCAGCGGCTCGATCTGAGGAGCTGTCAATGGAGCCAGAGTGTGAGGGCTGGCACCTGTGGCCAACACGATTCGCTTGGCCTGGACCACAGACACTGCACCAGTCTTCGAATCGCTGATTCCAACCTGCCATTGTGCGACTTTTCTTGCAGACCCAGCTCTCAGTGGTCGAACGCGAGTACCTTCCTGACCATATCTCACCCATCCCAATCTCTCGATCTTCTGGGCGGCCCACCGAAAGTATTGGCCCATCAATCTTCGGGTAGGTGTAAATCTCGAATTGTTCGCGAACATGATGAGCTGGTTCGTGGCGTGCAGAAACTTCATAAAAGTGAACTCGGATCGTGGGTTCTGTGTCGTCGTAAGGTCGCGCAGGAAAGAGGTTCCAATTTCCTTGTCGGGGAGAATGTGTTCTGGATTCCAGGTAAACTGCTGCTCCCGCTCCACGAATAGTATACGAGAGTTGGGGCACTTCTCGGCCAGAGACGCTGCCAGAGCCAGAGAGGTCGTTCCAAACCCGATACCAACGACATCGTAGCTCTGCTTCGATCCCGAGCTGCTGGATCTGCCGCTCACCGGGCGTTCAAGCCGTTGGTCGGAGTGCTCAATGCTCATGGCCATGTCGTCAACTGTGGCTTTGGACTGAATAGCAATGTCCGTGCAAAAGAATGCCAGAAGCGAACGCTGATAATGCAAGAGAGATTTGCTCAATGCGAGCGCGAAGCACAGTTCGTGGAGGAGGAGTACAGATTGGGCGCACAGGACTGACCAAGCTCCGCACTCGGCCTCGTACGTCGGTCCATCCTTCTACGTTCTCGTTACCCGACCCAGCTAATGTCAAGCCTGGCCGACTATGGTAACATCGGGAGCTGCCCAATGCGACCGTCGAAGCCGAGATCTCACCCACACATGATGCGCGGCACACAGAGAGCTTGCTTTGCTTGGACCATCCATGGAAGCTTGCCGAGACACCCTACCAGTGCTTACGCAGGCCAGGTGCAGTAGAGCGTGCAGTGAATCACCCACGCCATGTCATATGCAGGTCGATCTAATCTGATTGTAGATCAGGAAGCGAAGGCCACGCCAAGAGCCACAGTCCCACTTCTGGTGTCCCGGTGGACGTGGCGAAGCAGGAATTCCGGATCATCTTCGTGTCGCAAGGGTGTGGTTGCTATCAATCTAATCAGATCCGAGCATTGTCGCAGGGAGGCACAACCACAGCCGCAGTACTTTTGCGACTACATGTACAATGCCTGCTTCGCACAAGCTGCTTTCAACAGATCGGGAACGTGCGAAGCGAAACATTCTGCCGTCCAGCTCCGACTTCGGCAAACGATTTCTGGCACGCAGACGTCGAGACATGAAATTCGCTATCTTCAATCGCAGCATCTCGTCGACTCCACGAACGTAGGGAAGGCTGAAAAGTCTGACAAGTGGTGCTGCCCTGCAGTGTTTGCGCTGGTACCCATGTAGCCATGCCACCATGCAGTCATGAATTCATGCGAGCGTTCGATCCTTACCAGAATGTTCGCCCACGAGGGGGAAGCTTCGTCGACCCAACCGCAGCCAGCCCTTCACAGCCACGATCCCACAGCCAGTCAGCAGCTACGTGCTCGATACCGCGCCACTGTCTTTGCTGACAATCACTCTTGCATGACAGCACTGCACTACCTACCTTCTTACGAAGAATCTACGTAGCACCCGAGTCGCTGAACACCTGCGTTTGGCATCAAACACACAGACGATGGCAGATGATCTAGACCCATGGAAAGGACTTATTTTCAATTCCGGCATTCGACAATTTATCGACACAGGACTACCACGTTTCGACTATAGGCATGTGATGCACTAGATGCATCCGCCTGGGGTGGATAGATCCTCTTGTGACGATCATCTTATCTGATCGAAATGCTGCTCCCACTCCAGGCCAATCATCTCAGCATGCCTGCACCGAATGTGAACTCAAACGCCACTTGGCAGCCTGAAGGCATGGCGTGGGATACGAATTGCCCCAGGTCCGTGGCACTGTGGTGGTTTTATGCCCGGAAGCTCCAGCCGCGCGTGACCCGAGAGTCGAATCATCGTCCTCGTCCAACCCAGGCTCGCTGTTCTGCTCTGCCGGCCAACCACCGCGCAGCAATTACCTTGCAGCACCCTTGGGCATACGAGCGGTAAATTCTCCGGGTTTCAGCCCTTCCCAGCTTCGATCGCATTTCACATCTTCTCTGCAGTGTTGTTATCACGTTGGTCGCGATAGGAGAGTTATGCTTACTGTGGAAGCTTATTTGGGCACGCTGCCGGGCTGTGATGTTTTCTCACGAAGTTCCATGCGGCGTGGGGCGGCTTCGATGAATCGGCTCTGGTTTCTACTGTAGCGAAGTCGTGCGAGAGTACGGCTGACCATGCCCTCAGTTTGGGAGAGACCGAAGTTTGGGAGAGACCGAAGTTTGGGAGAGACCGAAGTTTGGGAGAGGTGCAAAATATATGCAAGTTCCGAAGATGGCTGGTCAGGAATAGGCCCAAGACATTATACGTTCTCATTCGTAGTCCATTGCGCTGCGCCTGAGAATGCGGATTTCCTATTGTTCTGCGCGCCGTGCGAATGGGTCATGATATTGCCGGGTCTACATATTTTCAGAGAGAACCCAGAACCTCTGCCACACATTCCATGTGAATTAATCTAGTTTGAAGGTGTGGCGAATCCATCGATTGCTTTGAAGCCTTTTTCGCCTCACCTGAATCACTCCTCATTCCTTAGCAAGACCTACCGCGGTCCATCAGTGTCAGCTGCATGGAAACGGGAATCACATAACAAGTGATTCTCGCAGTCTTCAGATGTTGCGGGAGTCTCTGCAGATGGGCAGCGAAGCTATCCATTCTCGACCTCTTCCGCAGCACAACTTGCGCACTCTACACGCTCCAGTCTATGATCGTTCGTGGGATGAAAGATTTTCGCTTCGCGAAAGACAGAACGTCGTGGGTGTTACGAGTTTGATGAAAGGGGAAGCTCTGCTCTTGTGGGAGATGGGTGTGTCGGTTCTCGAAGATCTTGGGCGCGGTTGTAAGTACTTAGGGGTATGTAGAGTTCGGATAGGTGAAGATTTCTGGCCAAAGGCCACGAGGGAGAGATAAGACGGGTTGAGGGCAAATGAGTCGGGGTGTGTTGATACGCCCGAGTGGCCTTTAGCGAAGTTCTTTTCGTTTCGACAGTGGCTCTTGAGTACGAGTCTTTTCGCGGAACTGGAGGTGCTGAATTGGAGCGGCTGATGGCAGGAGTCCTTCAACATGGCTCTTTCCGTTCTACTCCGAGGTCTGAGGTGATGAGTGCAACTTTGAAGTCCATACAGCAAACACGCGAGGATGATGTCAGCCTCAGGCACCATCATCTAGTTCGTATCATGTTCTGCTCCGCCTTCTTGCTTCACGCTCGCTTTGTAACGTCTGACATCGCCTGCTATCGGCCTCCTTAGCGCGACCTCGTCGATATTCCGGCCTGCCACCGAGTGGTGAAGCGAGACTACAAGAGCAAGGGAGTTAGTTCATGCTGTGTCCGAACCGGCAACGATTCCCACACTAGGAACCAAACCCGAGCCGGCACACAACGAGCGACGGTTTTGTCGCCCGTCTTCCGTCGTCTTGCGGTTTCAGGACTCCACGCCGCGCGTATCCCTAGACACGAAAACCCGGACGGCGTCAGTGCGGGCAATGCTTTTCTAGCAGAACGTGTCGATTGTGAGCATCTGGAGCCTAAGTCTACGGACAATGAGGGGTAAACGGGCCGTGAGTGTCACTGCCGAACATGGCACGAGAGACAGTAAGGCTAAGGCGATTCCAGGGTGGTGAGTGGTGGTGGTGGGTTCTGGGCGTGCGGAGATTCACGATGCAAGGTGCAGAAATCGAAGTCGCTGTGGTTCTCCGGCCTTCGCACGAGGGCCGGAAAGTAGCAATACACCCGTGGCCCACGCGTCAATGGCGATCTTGCTCGAGAAATGCACAGCAGAACCAACAACGCCGCCAGCGAGCTCCAATTCATACCGGAACACGGCATGCGACGGTCACGGGAAACATGGCGGCGGAGAGTAGGCCCGTCGGGGTTTAAGTTGGCGAAGGGTGGCTTCATTCCTCTGAATACCGTTCTTTGATCTCCGGCTTCAGGAACTGGAGTTCTGAGACACACATGTGCACAATGAGGGCGTCAGCGGTCTTGGTCGCTTCATTGGCCACCGTTGCGAGTGGCACTTCTCTGTCGAGTGTCTGCACGGACGCGTATGCGAAGGCAGTATTGCCGGCGGACGGTACACTCCCAGGCGCGACCATTGACCAGGCCTCGGTGATCGCCACAGTGACATACAACTACAGCGTCACCGACAACGAAAACATTCCGGACGCTGTTTTCGACTATTGCAACGTTACTGTGAGTTTTCCTCCTCTCAGCGTGCCACTCATTGCTGACGCCGACACCTACAGTTCGCCTATTCTCACAACGGCCGGAATGATAGGGTCCTGGTGACATACTGGCTGCCATCGCCCAGCAACTTCAAAGGCCGCTTCTTGGCCACCGGAGGAGGCGGTCTTGCCATTAACAGCGGTGAAAGCTTCATTGCCGGAGGTCCTCCGAATGGCGCAGTCGCTGGCCTGACAGATGGAGGATTTGGTGGCTTCGACAATGAATGGGATGCTGTATTCCTGCTCGCGAATGACACCGTGAACTGGCAATCAGTGTACATGTTCGGATACCAAGCCATTCATGAAATGACCATTCTCGGCAAGGCGTTCACGAACAACTTCTTCCAATCCAATGCGACCAAACTGTATACCTACTACCAAGGCTGCTCCGAAGGTGGTCGTGAAGGCATGAGCCAGGTCCAGCGCTTCAGTGAAGATTACGACGGAGCGATCATTGGTGCCCCCGCGTTTCGTTACAGTCTCCAGCAGGTCAATCACCTCGCCTCCAGTATCCAAGAGCAGACTCTTGGATATGCTCCCCCAAATTGCGAACTCGACAGGATTGTGAACGCCACTTTAGCGTTCTGCGACCCGCTGGATGGCAAAAAGGACGGTGTGGTCTCACGAACCGATCTCTGCGCTCTGCACTTCGACTTGAACTCCACGATTGGTCTGTCGTACCATTGTGCGGCCAGCGCAGGGAATCCGATGCAAAGCGCTACGCCCGAACAGAATGGTACGGTGACAGCAAAAGGAGCGGAAGTGGCGGCCACGATTCTCAAAGGCCTGCGAGACTCCCAGGGTCGTCAGGTCTACCTGCCTTATCAGTACGGAACCAACTTTGTGGATGGCGAGACTGCCTACAACAACGCCACAGGGAAATGGGAGGTCTCTCAGTCAGGACTTGGCGGCGAGTGGGTGGAGCGATTCTTGCGTCTGCAAGATGCCGACGAGCTTCCCGAGGGGCTCGGCAATGTCACTTACGACACCCTCAAAGGCTGGATGCTCGAAGGCTTGCATCGATACGCCAGTCCACTCCAGACCACCTGGCCTGATCTGGCACCGTGGAGAGATGCCGGCAACAAGATCCTGCATTGGCACGGCGAGTCCGATGACAGTATTCCCACCGCCTCCTCCGTCCGATACTGGGATTCGGTGCGCACCTTCCTCTACCCCGAACAGTCCTACAACGACAGTGGCGCGGCTCTGAGCGAATGGTACAAATTCTACTCCGTCCCCGGCGCCGCGCATTGTGCGACGAACCCGAACGAGCCTAACGGGCCTTACCCACAAACCAATTTGCAGGTCATTTTCGACTGGGTCGAGCAAGGCATCGCCCCGAAGACCCTCAACGCAACTGTGCTCCAAGGCGATTACATCGGCGAGAACAGGCAGGTTTGCGAATGGCCCCTTCGACCGCTCTGGACTGGCAACGACACGATGGAGTGTGTTCACGATCAGCGCAGTCTGGATACATGGCATTATGACCTCGATGCTTTCGAGTTTACGATCTACTGATGTAGATAAAAGTCTGCAGTGTGAAAAGCGAAAGCGAAAGCAAAAAGTAGGTTGGTCGCACATTGTATGTATCGACCCGTGTACATATCTTGTGAGCCACGCTTTCCAATCCATCTATTCACCTCACCGCATCGGGCCACAGTAGTTTCCACCCGGCCCGGTCAGTAACGTTAGTCCCTGTGCCCGTCGTCCTTTTCGTCAAAAGCATCATGTACGATTCCTCCCAGGAGAGAATTCGAGCACACATGCATCTTCGTTCTACCCAACGAAAACTCAGTTCCGGCCAGCAAGTGGGAACTAGCTGGACCGAGACCACTTTATAACAAAACCACTTCAGCATCCTCAACCCTACATTGTGGGAAGGACCCAGGATTTGCTCCTTTTCTCCCCTACAATCCTAGAGGCGTTGGATATTACGACAGAGCAATCCTATCATTGTTGAAGGAGGCAGCTGGAGCATGTGGGAAGCAATGTGTATACTGGGAGCGAGGTTGTTGGGGTCATATATGCTATCGCTGATGGTGAGTATGAGTGGGCTTGGGCGAGATTCGCGATTGATCTAGCTCGACAGAAGCGTGCCAGATCCACAAGCCACGTCTGTTTCCAAGATTCCCCTAGAACGACCATTAACAAAGGCTTTAACGCTTGGCTCAAGAACAGACAGAAATATGCCAAGATTCTGATCCACCCATAATTCACCGTGACATCTCGGAGATCATTCATGCGGCGGCCCAGCTTGGCGGTCCATAGAACGAGAGCAGAGTAATTGCAGAACTTGAATCTGTTGAGGCTGTAAAAATGGTCGCAGGCTTCGCGGTGGATTTGCTTGCAGACCAGCAGGACAGAAAGCGTTGAACCAAAGCGCTCGAGATCAAGGGTTGCCGTACAAACCCGGAGTTTCAGCCGTCACATGGCCCAGCTTCGCGTTAAGTGAAATCACAGTCTCGTACACCGGACTCATTCTGTAGATCCTGTTGCGCAATTCTGGTAGCAGGTCCAGAAACCTAAAATGTTGGTTCCGTTGTTCATTATCCTGCATTGTTATGGCCATGAAAATAAGTTCTCCAGTTGAGAAGGATGGTCTTGATGGGCTTGCTGCGTGCTGTGCAATGATTGCCGTGAGCTCGAGCCGCAGAGCCAGCTTGACCTGGCGGGCGCCTTTGCTAGTAGCGATAACGAGTGCGTCGTGCGATGCGCTTGTCATCTTGCTTCGGGCAATGGATGGATGCGTTGTAGAGATCGTGTGAAGGCGGAGCGGAATGTACTATGTATCCACGCTGTTTGAGCAGCGAAATCGCGGAATTAGAGCTTGGGCCACACTGCATGTGAGACAGGACCATTCCTCGGAACCCAGCAACCAAGCGAGTGTGACACAACATAAGCATAGACAGAAGTAGTGCAACACGAACACGTTGTTGCAGGTGGCATCGCTGCTATTACTACATGCCGCGCGCTTCTCATCCACTGATCCTAAGATTATCATCGCACATCAAGAATGTCAAGTGTATGTGTAAGACTCGATCTGAATAGTCGCAATGGTCCAAGTCTTTCCATTGTCGCTCGTAACCATCTCTCCCGTGGCGCCAGTAGTGCCCTTGGTCTGGTCGTAGTCTGGATCGGCAACGTCCATGATCAGTGTCGTATCGATGTACTTGTGCGCAGGCACCGTTCCGCAAGCAGCCGACTGACACTCAATAGCAGTGCCCCAGCCTTCAGCTTTACCGCTAGCTATGTTACCTGTCAGTGAATAGCCATGATACAGGGCGAGTGGGCCTTCTCACTAGTGGAGAGGGTGGAAACCGCTGTTCCGTTAAGCGAGACCGTCTGATCGTACATGGCGGTGTCGTCGTTGTACTTGTCTATACACAATCAGCGAAATCAAATGCCTAGACAAGCTGTTAAAGCGCTCACAGTGGAAGTTCACAGAAGATCCGGGATCAGCTGAAACATAGTCTCCCATCTTCTGGGTATCCTCAAGGGTACTTGCTACAATGCACCATTTGCCGCTCTCTTTGGGACACCCAGCGCTCCCGTCAGAAACAGAAATGGCAAGACCTTGGATCAGATCGTCACCACTTGTGTCCATTCCAGGCCATAATGCGAGGTTGCCAGTCTGTGGGCTATTGGTCTCTGGGAGGATAAGAGTAGTATTTGCTTCCCGAATGAAAGAGTTGTCGGCCACGGGGCCGGTGGACAAGGCATTGCTGAATTGATATCCGTAGTCGCGGCGGAAAATTGGAGTCGCCAGAGCCACAGCTCCGAACTTAAGAATGAATGCCAGCTTCATCTTGAAAGTTAGTGAACAAAAGAGCGAGTGAGCTTAGGGCGAGTCGGCCGGCGACAGAGATGAGGGCTCAAATGAATAAACGAGAAATGTGAGGTCGACATGACTGCGAGATGCAGAAGTATTGTTGCATGAAAGCCTGCTCGGTGTTTGCATGGAACGAAGCTATACACAGAGAAGCTGTACGCGATCAACGTATCTCGAGCAATGCGACCTACTAACGTCAATAGCCATCGCATTCTTGACAGGTCTGATTGCAGCTGTTCTTCGCTTGCCAAGTTCTGAAACAGCCGCTGGCGAGCTTTTCATCAATATGAAGCCGAGTGTCGCACCCTCATCTCGGGCTCGGTGGTCTTCGAGTGCCCATCGCTTGACCTCCAAAATAGCCCAGTCGATGAAGTGCGGATGGAAGTGGAAACCGTAGGGTTTCAATGTGATGAAAGAAGAGCAATGCGGGAGGTTGAGATAGTGTTAGAGTACGGCTAGGATAGGGTTGGTCGACGCCAAGAGGGTCGCTATTTGATCACCCGAAGTATTTTTATCACGTGTCCTGAGAGCTATTACTACTAGTCTATGTCAACAACTCCACTTGCTCCATTCCTCCCAGCTACTGACACCTGGACCGAACAGTCCCTTGCCAGCGGTTGTCGTGCTTACCAACCGTTCTAAGAAGCGAGATTGCAATGCCCATAGCACGACAGATACCAGAAGATGGGTGCACGAAGAACATATAAGGATGAGGGATCTTCACGTAGACACTCACTCCGCGCGTGTATGGACCATCGTGCCAGCCGCCGATAGTCTGGACGGGGATTTCTACGTCACGTGGGATGTCAGGTTCGAGATAAGGCAGATACCTGCTTGCGCTCTTCTCCCAACCTCTTGCGAACGAATGAAGTTTTCCTTGTCCCGCAACAGCAGCGGATGTTGCACAGGTGAGGCGTACGTGGGAGGACAGAGGGCGTATTTATGTCTACAGTCGACACTGTCTCGTCCTAAGGCGGCCATGAGTGGTACATGTACGGATAAACGGGCCTGGGCTTGGGATTTGATGCCTCCTAGTTCACAGCGATACATATCACGAAGCTGCTTTCGTCGAACTGGTAGATGGAGGATACAGGCCTGCGGCAATATCTCGGTGGCACACTATAGTTCTACTCGACACGCGACTGTTGCCCTCGCTGGTGTTTCACACCCCCAACATCCCCTCCCCCTTTCTTCGCTTTTTCCGTGCCGAATCGCGCCGTGGTTTCACCTCGTCCTGCGACAAGACGTTGCATGGTGAGCCGCTACCTGTAGATGCCTGTGGTCCGGCACCATCGGAGCCTGAACGACAGTAAGATACATGACCGACTTCATCATCCCGAAAGGCCGGTTCCTCGGCGGCGGCACTTCTCGACTACCGCCTGTACATACCGGTAAGCTCGGTCGGGCGATGGTCGTCTCTCTATAAACTTCTCTACGCTAGGCTCCTGGAGTCCAAATCTCGGGTTGGCGTTCTACAAGCAGGACCCTCTCTCCGTCAGTCAACGCCTTAAAGAGCTATGGTAAAGGACTCACTCGCTTGGCGTTGGAGTGGCCGATATTATTCAAAGCTCTGCCGCGTCTTATTAATGGTTCGTGAAAATATTTGTGGAGCGTGTGCTTGATCGTACATAGTCCGTCCAGTGGCCTCGCTCGATCACTCTCTGTGCTGCTATCTCGACGGTCTCTCTAGTCTAGAGCATTCTCAGGCCTCGATCCTTTCTTACAAGAGGATCCAGCGGAATGTTACCCTGTAGCCTCGCCGGTGCAGGATGTCGACTTGGTACAGGAACATTATATCCGATATCAACGTATGTTGAAAGAGGGTCAGTTATTCTAGACGAGCTTTGCAGCAGCGTCGATTGATAGTCTAACGAGGAGTTGTATCATGATAATCCTTTCGGCAGCCCAAATGGAAGTGTGTGAGAAGGAGGCAAGACAAGTACCGCAAGCGACGATAGACTGCTAGATGTTGATCCGTACCGTATCATCGGACTGGCCTGCTCTCGAGCCTCAGACCACTACATTTTTGCCCTCATGATTCCCGGCGCACTAGCGTTCTGGCTCTCCGCGACCTCTTCGTCCGATCTCATGATCCCCGGAGCACTGGCCTTCGCAGATATAACATCCTCAACGGAAGCGACTCCAGAGCCATCCCAGCCAGCAATCAGGTCTTCCACCACATTCATCTCATCCTGACCCCAAACCAGATCACCAGTCTGTTTCCACTCGGTCTCACCTACCTTCCTCCTAAATACACGATACGTCGGCACGCCACAGATCCCAGCATCTTTCGCTTCTTGCGTCCGAGCCCGAAGGTCCGCTTTGATCTCCTGCGAGTTGGCCCGCGACATGATACCATCCGCATCATAACCGGCCTCAGCAATGACCGACTTGAGCACTTCCTCGGAGGACATGTCAAGATTTCGTTCCCAGCACGCACGATCTGAAAACGTGTCAGATATATACGCATCGTCACGAAAGCAGGCCGGTAGAACTTACAAAGCACATCAACCAACTTCGGCTCCGCGAGCACAGCTCTCAACACACTCGGCGTCCGGATTGGGAACTTGTCAGCCCAATAGAAATCGATGTTCTTCTCGGGCCCGCCTTCCTGGAAATTGATCGCATTCCACCACCTCACCCAATCCCGATGATCCCATTGCGAGTACCTCCTCTTCTGCTCCGACACGGCCGCCATGGGCAAATTCGGCGCCCCGATCTCCCGGAACAGGATGCCGAGCAGGAACGGCTTCATCTCGATCTGCAATCGATGCCCGAATTTTCGCTGGAGCCTCGCGAGTTGTGTCCAGCCGAGGAAGGCCCAGGGACTACTGAAGTCGTACCAGAATTCGAGCCTCACTTCGTCCGTGGGAGGGATGGCGTCTCCTCTAACACAGCGGGGCATGAGACTCCGTAACGGGGTGGAAATCTGGGCAAGTTCATTGCCATTATGATCCTGGCTGAGAGCGAGAAGCACCGCTTCGACAAACGGCATACGATCCTGACCCCAGTACAGTCTGCCCGTCTTCTCGCTGCCATCCTGAGCGGTCCAGACTTCATTGGGGATCCAGAACCCGGGGACGCCGGGGCTTCCGCGCTTCACAGCATCATCGGTGGCTTTCTCGAGTTTTCGACGTTGTTTCTCACCTTCGAATTCTCCCGAATGGATGGCGTGGATGACAGAGCCGAGATTGGAAATTCCCGCAGATCGGACTGCTTGGAGGAGAGTGTCCCTCTCCCCGACATTTTTGCCTTCGACCCAATACGCTTTGTACAAAGCGTGAGTTAGAGCGGGACGATCGTGTTCGCTCACGAAATACAGGAGTCGTAATGCGGAGGTTGTCTTGTGCGGATGGCGAGGCGGTTCGTTATAAGGCAAACCATGGCGCTTGATTGTACGTTGGAATGCACGGGAGGTTATGGCTTTCTTGGTAGGGTTAAAGACGTCCGATGCGGAGCCTGCGGCTCCTTGGGGGGCGTTGGTCGCTCGATAGATTGCGCCGAGAAGCACTGGACGCCAGATTATGGTTGCTCCCGTACGGGTGGCGAGGCCTTGGATTCTGAGATGGAGTTTAGCGACCGCTGGATTCATGCAACGTTTGTACTCACTTGGTCGATGCTATGTATGCGAATGGGCATGAGATCTGTGAGGGTTAGATTGTGTATGGCGGTGTGTATATGGAGTGAGTGGCATACATCGTAATAGAACTCCACAACAGGACTCGTGCTTGTCACCTTGGTGTGATTCATGTCCGCTCTGCTATAATGCTGATGTAAGAAGCCAATGTTGTGTGGCCAAAGGGGAAGTCGTGACATCTCCACTTCATGCCTCGGCAATGCCGGCATGGAGCCGAGCTTGCTAGATTTTATGTCCCTTGAAGCGTGTCAAATGACAGAAACTGGGCGTGTCAATACTCGGATTCATTTTTTTAGTATTTGTTCTGTGTCTCAGTCGCATGTCCACTAAACAAGGCATCTTTGCCCGGATCATCAGGAAACTCGACACCATAGAACCGCTTCATCACGTCTTGAATGGTGTCATAGCACGCTCCAAAACGAACCAGACTTGGCCCACGAAAGTCTATCATGGTTGATGATGTTCGCGGTGTATTATATTTCGTCTTGCCATAGTCGATGATGATATCAGCGGCGTCCAGGATCTCGGGCTCGATGTCTTCCACATAAGCCTTGGTGCCTTTGCCAGTCAAGTTTGCCGAACTGCCCATCGATGGTACACCGGCTTGGGTCGCGAGACGTGACAGCTCATCCATGAATCGACCACCATTACAGAGCATGGCCAGTGTTCCCTCTACGCTCGATCTCGCCAGAGTCTCGACCCCCAACTTTTGTATGATGGGGTGGTCGGACTTGAAAGGTGCAATAAGCCCAAGCGGAATTTCCAGATCTCGAACCAGGAAGTCAACCATTGACTGTTCTCGCTGCGGTAAGACATGAATTGACTTGTGGAGCGTATAGCTACCGATCATGGCATGGCGCTTATGAGCCCCACGACGTTTGGTTGTAAACGCTCGTTCCAGCGCAGTCGAGTCTGTTGCTACGATGGCATAGCCCACCGAGACTGGAATGATCGCTAGCCCACCTCGTTGGAGGACAGCAAAAGTCCACTCTACATCCTCTTCGACGTTGGGAAGCTGTGCCGACGATACCGGTTCACGCTTCAAATGATATGGTTCTCGTCCAGACTCCATGTGGGCGACTGCGCAGAATGTGTTCACACTCTGCAGTCGCGGGTGAAAGAAGATCTCAAGGTCGGCGTCAGATTGCGTGAGGGAGGCCTGCAATAATAATCCTCCTGCCAAACAGGGGACCACCTTGAATCCAGGATCATGCGGAGAAGTTTGCGAGATCGGAGCAAGAGACCGCCGAAGCGGCGTATACTCTAAGTCTACTGGGTTGTAACAAGCCTTTCAACTATAGCGAGCACTCCCCCAATCGACCACCTCCGCTTCATAAGCATCCTCGATTGCGAGCCTGAAGTCTTCAATACTGCCGACATCCAAACCCTTAGGATTGAGCAAGCCGCCCTTCCCAAGCAACATCATCGCGAAGCTGCCCTTCCATCGGACTTCATAGTCAAACTTGGTCCTGTAGTCCCTCTCGGTGCTCCGGCTGAAGACGAGTGTATGTAGGATGCGCTGGCCGTAGCCGAAATCTTCTCGATACACGAAGCGGGACTCCGAGTGCTCTACCACTATGGCCGTCCGGCGGGGCCCACTGCTGCGCAGCTCGATGTGGTCACCCTTTTTGGAAATCGCTGCGGACATCTTATGGCCATCGCGCATGAATAGTAGCGCGTCCAGAGGCCCGTGGACTTTGGGTACCTGGAGACCTCGGATGAAGTCGTAGTCGAACACTTTGTCCCGAATGAAGCTTGGAGGAGCCTTGGTCAGACAACCTTGCCTTGTCGCCTCGCTGGCAAACTGTGGAGAGAATAAGAGGGCTAGCAGCCCGCCTAGAAGGGCGAGAAGCGTGAGCCTGGAAGGCATGATGGAGATTGGTCGCGGTGGAAATCTGCTGTAAAGTGTGCCCGGCCAATGTGAGTCGGCAGCAGTTGTTGTGATCGGTCAAGCACAGGACCAGGAGCATACGAAAGATACTCCATTCCGGTGCATGTTGCGATGGGCAGTGGGGATAGGAAAGTTTGGTTCGCTCTTCTGGATGCCGAGGTTTGGTTCGAACCGGTGGTAGAGGTCAAACCGGCCTGAGGCGCCAGTAGTTTGCCAAGATTCATCTGCCCACAGCATCAGCAGCAAGATCTGACGATACCATGCTTTACAGTACTTGCTCCTTCTCTCTCGCTAGACTTGGCATTTCCAGTCTTACTTCGCTCTTGCACGTAACTCATGGAGCGCTCACGGTCTCCAAGACAGCAATGAGAAGACTGCATAGTTGGACTGCTATTCGCGCAGCCTAACATGAGTATGAGCAGGTACTCGAACAACGGAGGTCCTTCTTACTTACACAGGTACGGAGAGTAGAGTGCTATGGCTTTAGACTATTCAACACCACGGCAGTCCGAAACCGAGGCCGCAGATGTGCATGAAAAGCAGGAAACTCAGGAGGACCTTGACAACCTAAAGCGATGAGATTACGCTAGGCAGCTTGCATTTCCCTTCGCTGGACTTTATTCCCAACCACTTGATGCTCACCAACTTCTCGTATGGGATAGAGAACGTCTCTGCGGGACCAGACCTCGACACCCTACCACCATGCCCATCGAACCTCTTCGCCGACCGCCGACGGATGTCTGTGTACTGCTGCCACAAATTTCCGCGGGCCTTGATCGTGGCGGCTTGCAGTTTCTTCAAGTCTGGCCACTGGCGTGGCCAGATCGTGGTGTCGGTGATATGCTGACTGAGGTTGCATCAAGCGCTCGAGATCGCGTCCTCGCACTCGTTATCGAACAGATAGTCTGGGCAAGATTTACAAGGCAGAGCGACGTAGAAGCCTCAGTGGTCCCTCGACTGGGTCATCTTGGCTGGGTGATGGAATGTCGGTAAGAGTCAGCCGGTGAACAGCGAAGCGGCAATCGCCATGGCGGTTGCATAATATCGATATCAATCGTTTGATGGTGAGGAATGAGCGAGCAAAGGAGCCAGTGTTATCATTCGAGCCGAAGTGAGTCGAGTTCAAGGTTTGATGGTAATGCTGACAATGAAGCGCGGTTAGAGTCGCGCTAGAGTTGGAAGTTCTCCGTCCCTACGCGTTGGCGTATTCGTGTGCTTCAGACTCTAAATGTGGGTTGGAAGCATTTTCATCGCGTCCGCACACTCAGACCCCGCGCCTGAATTGGAGGCACGTTCATCACATGCGCACACTGCTACGACCTCGGAGCGGTTCATGCTCTCCCTTCGCTGGCATGGAATGAGAGAACTGTTGCCTCGGTGCTTCAACTCATGCTGTAATGTAGCAATCTCCACGGCTGCATTATCCACTGCCTGGTCATAATTTCGACCGCGGACTGGCGGATCTCAGTCCAACCCACAGTGCACTTCACTGCAATCGGCCGAAAGGGCATCGTGAAGCCCTTGTCGGGTGTCCATGGTGTCAGATGGAACAGCCGAATGCTATTGTAGGTCTCGCCGGTCGTGTTTCTTCAATGGCAGGTGCGTGCAACACTGTATGCCTTGGCGAGGATGAAAGGGGCGGACATGTCGGAATGCTATGACTGGAGCAAGGCATCAGGCTCAGATCAATCGTCTCCTCGCCCTCCACCACGACGAGCGCTCTTTTTCTTGCTCTGGAACTCCTTCATCTTGCGCCTGCCAGCGGCCTCAGCCTTCTGAAGCATCTCCACCCGCTTCACCTGCTCTTGACTAGTCTCCCCAGGCACGTTGTCCTTGCCCGCTTGCAGAATCAACTCATTAAGCTTCCGGAAGCAGGAATTGACATTCTCGTTCTGCTTTCTCGCATCGTCCGACTGGATGACTATGTCGTCCGACTTGGCGGCGTGATAGCGACTGTTCCGGATTGTGCTATGTAGGAGCGTTGGCACGCGCGAGAGAAGTGACGCCAAGGGGATCCTTAGGGTCGCTTTGGATGAGACTCTAGCATGTGAAATCAGCCTCCGCCACCCTCACTCCATGCTATATCTCGCCTCACTTATTGACATTCTGCCCGCCTGGCCCGGAGGAACGTGAAAAGCTAATCTCACACAGCTCGCGCGGGATGGTCTCTGGGTCCAGCTTCTTCAGCCATTGCCGAGCAGCCTGCAGTTCAGCCTCATCCACATCGCCGCCGTGTTTGGTGGCATACCGCCGGACGAGATGAGTGCGGCTGGCCAGAATGGGGTGACGGGTGGCACGAAGCATTTCATCAGTCCGTCACTTGGCCGGGGGTGATGACAGCTGCGAGTGAGGATGATTCCGCGCCTGCCGAATCGGGCTCGGGAATCCCGAAGACGGTGCGTGACGGGGTGTAGCTCAAATTTTGTTGCCGGACCTCACACACGACGCGCCGAGTGACTAAGGCTAAAGCCCGTCACCCACCGTCGCCTCCAGGTCCGTCCATCGCGACACTGCCCCGACATCCACTACAACAAGCCCTCCGCGCCCGTCTGCTTCGCGCGCGCGCACCCCTTTGCGCCTTCGCCTGCTATTCTCGCATCGGCTTCAGTCAAACTCCATCGCAACATTGGCCGCCCAACCGCTTGCGCCGGCCGACTTCGCCGAAGCAATCACCACCGCTGCAGCCTGTCCGCTTCCCAGGTAATTACTGCTCCTCCTCATCCTCCTCCACCTCCTCCTGGCCCGGCTTGGTGTGGTTGTTATTGTCTTTGGTTGTGGCGACGGCGACGGTGACGGCGACAGCGACGGAGCAGTGGCGGCAGCGGCAGCAGCAGTGGTCGAGACATTGGCTCGGTCGTGAATCGTCTCACCTGTCCATCTAGTATATGCGCCCGTCAATCAGCCCAAATCTACTGTGCTCCTCATCCCTCGTATGGAGCGAGAACATGAGGCGATAGACTGAGAGCCCGCCCACCCAGCCAGACCCCCACTGTTTCTGATGCGCATTTGAACTGCTACCTACCGATGAATGCATACAACGGACCCTCAGAGCCCGGCATCGAGGAAGCGTATCTCAAGGCCGAACCGAAGATACTCTCTCCCGCCTCTCCAAAGCCCATCCACATCCCACAGCCCAGCAACATCCCCGTCCTGGATAACATGATGGACGTGGGCTTCAACCAGACCGAAGCCCACATGGACGCCACCGCGCGCGACACTGAGCTTCGGCCAGGCGCATGGCGAGATCCGAATGAACCTGAGTCTGCCGATCAACCTCCATTTCCCCCGGGAGACCAAGCCGCCGACAGCACCAGCAGAGGTGCTGTGGCTCAGAGTGACGAGCCGCGCACAGAAGACGGCGCACATAGCTCTCACGCACTGAATGTTGCGAGCGGACGTGACACAGATGCCGTCCACACTTCCAACGGCCTCTCTTATCTCGCCAATGCCTTCCCGCAATCAGGTGATGCATCCAACGCGACTGCCCAGGAAGCATTCCCAGCTTCATCAGACCTAAGCGTGCCTCCTGCTGCTGAATCCGCCCAGTCTGCAAATGCCACTCAAGCCCAAGCCCAAGCAATTGAGACTCCTGCCGAGCAGGCACAACACGCGCCTCTCCCAGTGAATGTCCAAGCCCTGTTGGACACCTTGCACACCTCCCACTCTCAGTTGCAGCCGCCCGCCCAAGGCGCAAACGCGTCACCTTCTGTAGCGGCGTCGCCCAGTGGTCTGCCGCCACGCCCTCCTCCTCAAGAGCAGCCCTTGATCAATCCCAACTACGTCCATTCGCACCACATTCGCGACTATCATCCACATGCTGCCAACCCGGCCACCCACGCCACGCCGACGCCGACGCAGACGCACAACTCGGGAAACCCTACTGAAGCACATTCGAACAGCTTTGCACCTCCCGTAGCCTTCGGAAATGGACAGCCCCCCTACTCCACGCAGCAATCTCCACCCTCCAACCACGCCGCCCAGTCGGTCAACCAATCGCCGTCATTCTCCCAGCAGTACTCGACGACTAACACTCCACTAGAGTCGCGCCGGGAGTACAAGCTTGCTGCTGGCGAGACGCCGACGTTGGAAGACCAACCATGGACGGCCGATATTCAGCGGAAGTACGACCACTTCATGGAGGAAGAGCGGAGATACGTGAACGAGGCGCGATGGGACCAGTTTCCAAACGGCTCCCGCCTCTTCGTCGGTATGCCTCGCTCACAACAAGACAAGAATCTCGACGCGACTAATGGAGGTTCAGGCAACCTGTCCAGCGAAAAGGTGACGAAGCGCGATATCTTTCATGTCTTCCACACCTATGGCGAGCTGGCGCAGATCTCCATCAAGCAGGCATATGGCTTTGTGCAATTCCTCCGAACCGAAGATTGTATGCAAGCATTGAATGCCGAGCAGGGCCGTCAGATCCGTGATAAGCGCATTCGTGAGTCGACTGCTGACCCTCCAATCACATTTGTGTGCTGACAGTGGGCAGATTTGGAAATCAGTAAGCCTCAAAAGCCTTCGCGGAATCAACAGCAGCAGGGTCGCCGATCGCGCTCCCCGGAGAATCGACGAGGTCAAGGCAACGATCGATACGACGGTGGCCGAAGAGGAGGCAGAGATGGGAGAGGTAGCAGAGACTACCGACAACCATATCGATCGCCGTCGCCGAGAGAGCGATATGGGGAGAGATACCGGACAAGATCACGCTCGCCAGGCTATGGCAGAGGCGATCGATATCGTGGCGGTAGCCCACGACGCGACTCCGACGACGATCTCCCCCTCCCACGTCGTCAGCCGAGAGATGTTCCCGACGTCCAGATCATTGTTCTGGACACACTTGAGCGCGACTTCATCTCCTGGGTGGAGAAGGCATTCTCCTCGCGCTCAGTGCGCGTGGATGTCTTGACCATCTCTCCCAGGTTGGGCGAAGAAGCGGTGGTCAGGAGGCAGATCGTCGAGGGCGTGATTGCCGTCTGTAAACTCAGGCGTGTCAATCAGGAAGTGTCTAAGATTGGCTTGACCATTTTCAAGCGCAGAGGCGGCACAAGAGATGTTCAATTCGAGGAGTACGACAACCTCGACCCTTCCATCTGCGCCGAGCTCGTGATCAGGGAGAGGCAAAGTTTGGGCGGACCAGCTCCTCAGCCTTCGTACGCTGGATATTCCGCCCAACAGTACTCCACACCTGCACCCGCTCCGCCGTACGGCTACCAGCAGCCACCAGCAGCCTATCCAGGCGCGCCCGCTGGATATCCGCCTGGGTACGGCCAACCGGCTCCCGCCGGTCACTACGGTGGCCAGCCCGCTGCTGCTATGCCACCACCGGGCTATCCACCACAACCACAGCCGCCGCGAGTCGACTCGAACAATCTGCAGAATCTTCTATCGACGCTGAACACGGCTTCCCCGGCTGCACCTCCACAGCCTTACGGCATGCCACCGCAGCCCGGCTACCCGGCAGTGCAGGCGTATCCGAGTCAGCAGTACCCACCGACTCCAGGACATCCGACCTCAGTACCGCCTCCACAGCAAGCCCCACCCAATCAAACCCCGCAGAACATGCAAGACATTCTCGCACGTCTCAGCACTTATCGGCAGTAGTAGCATGAACATGGGCATTGGGGGATGAGTCAGGGAGGACAGATGACTTGACTCGGTCGGCGCGGCAGGTACAGTAATGAGCAATGGCACATGCATGTAGATGGGACAGGCGGTGCGAGCATTACTCTTTGATCGGCTATGAAGAGCATCTCAGTGTCAGCGAGGCTCTTGTCTGGATCGCACAGATTCCGAGGGATGCAGCGAGGTGAAGTGCTGTATATAGCATTTCGGTGGTCTTGAGCGCGAGTGACCAAGGCCGGTACATGAAAAGTTTCAGTCTGAATGACCATCTTCTCCTTTTCATTGTTTTCTCCATTGCATCAGCTTCTAAGACTGTACGAACAGCATTGCTTCCGTCATCAGCACGATCGTTCACCTCGTCGGCGTGATGGATCCGTCCGCTCGCGGTCTCGCTTCGTGTGCACCGTCTTGGCACGGATTCCGTGCCATCCCCCAGAAAATCTGAACCTCGGCTGAGAGTTTGACGTGCTCCGATGAGCCACAACTTCGCCATCCTCCCCGACTACTCCACATCTGTGCCCTATCAAACTCTCTTCCCCGAACCCCGAGATCCACTAAGATCGATCCGCCCACCTTTGATTATAGAGGTATCATCACCAGGAAAATGACCTCTGGATAAAACAAACCACCCTCCCTGTGAAAAAAACCCCCAATTTAAAATTTCAGACCGAAAGACGAAAAGAGAAAAAAAAAAGAGGGAACGAAAAGAAAGGAAAATATGAACCCCACCATGCCCCTCCCCCCCCTCCCCGCCACCGCCCGCCTCAGTCCCCTCATCATCCGCATCCTGGGCCAGAACCCGTCCAAATTCACCCTGCAGGGCACCAACACCTATCTCATCGGGACGGGCCCGCGGCGGATTCTGTTAGATACGGGGGTCGGGTTGCCCGCGTGGAAGGAGGGTTTGCAGAAGGTGTTGCGGGAGGAGAAGGCGAGGGTGGGGATGGTGCTGTTGACGCATTGGCATGGGGATCATGTCGGGGGGGTGAGGGATGTGTTGGATCTGGACAGGGAGGGGGAGGTGGAGGTGTGGAAGTATGGCGGGGCGGTGGGGTTGGAAGAGGAAGATGAGGATGGGAAAAAGAAGGGGTTGGGGGATGTGGAAGTGAGGGCGATTGTGGATCAGCAGGTGTTCCGCACCGAGGGGGCCACGTTGGAGGCGGTGTATACCCCTGGCCACGCGGTGGATCATGTGTGTGTGCGGTTGCGGGAGGAGGATGCGTTGTTCACGGGGGACAATGTGTTGGGCCACGGGACGGCGGTGTTTGAGGATTTGGGACGGTATGTGGCGTCGTTGGGGAGGATGGTGGGGTTGGGGTTCCGGGGTCGTGCGTACCCGGGACATGGGGAGGTGGTGGAGGATGGGTTGAGCAGGGTCAAGGAGTATGTGGAACATCGGGGGAGGAGGGAAAGGGAGGTGGTGGAGACGTTGGAGGGGGCCAAGCCGAGTGAGGGGAGGGAGGGGTGGGGGAGTGAGGAGGTGGTGAGGGTGATTTATCGGGGGTATGATGAGGGGTTGTGGGGACCGGCGGAGGGAGGGGTGAGGTTGGTGTTAAGGAAGTTGGAGGCCGAGGGAAGGGTGAGGGAGTTTGGGGATGGGAGTTGGGGATTGGTGAAGAAGGCGGTATTGTGAGGGGTGGGTTAGGGAAGTAGGGTGGCTTTTGGGCGTGATGTATAGATGGGTGGGGAGGGATCATGTTCAACACGAATTGAAGCGTTGATTTGAGATCACGCAGCTTTCCATCTCCTCCCGCCTCCCTTTCTCCACAACCATACCGCTTCCGTCGCATACGTCTTCGCACTGAGATGCTTTCCCCCATCGACTCCCCTCCCTTCACTCTCGTGCACCAACGTCTGGATCACCTGTAATCGCTCCACCTCCCTCCACAACCCTCGCGCCAGCTCCCCAAACGTCTCCTCCGGGCCCTCCACCACGCCTTCGTTCAGCACCTGCTCCTCCTCTCCCGGATCTCCAAACTCGCCTTTACTCAGCCTGTACAACACTCTCCCCAGCGTCTGAAACGCGATACATCGCTGAGCCGGATACGTCGATCGCGAGAGGTGCGCGAGCTCGGCAATCGTGTAGCCGGCCGCTTCGGGGGCGTCGCCGTGATGATGCAGACCCAAGGTCACGGGGAGTTCTGTGGCTTGGGAGGGCGGGATGATGTCGCCTCGGAAGGAGAAGCGGATGTCGCTGGCATTGAGGGCGGAAGCGGATGGGTCGTAGGTGTTCTTGGCCTTGGAGGGTTGCATCCATTCGAGTTTGTCCGGGTCGGAGGGCAGAGAGGGGAAGTATTTTTGGTGCAGGTCGGTGAGGAATGTGTCGGAGGATGGGTCGAGTTCGGGTGGCTGTGGGGGGCGAGGGAAGTGGATTGTGTCGTGTGGAAGCGTGTCGCTTGGAAGATTGTCGATGGGTGGTGGGTTGTTGGTGTTGGGTGAGTGTTGGTCTGCATCGTCGAGTTCCGGTTGCTCCTCGAATGTGACCGTTTTAGGCTGCGTCGTTGCTGGTGGCGGCGGTGGTGGCAGATGTGAAGACAGATCGACCTCGTTGCTGCCACTGGCCACGTCCGCTGTGCCGAGGATGCGTTGCAGGAAGGCGGGACTGAGACTGCTCATCAGCTCTCTCCGCTCTTCCTCGATTTCGTCGTGTGACATGGATGCCAGCTTCTGACGATTCTCTCCATCTATCCGCTCCTTTTCTTCCTCCTCCCACGTCTTGGCCTTGCCACCCGCATGGTCGGATGGGGAATTTGTTGATGCTTGTGGTGCCGCAGTCGACAGGACTTCCGTCTGCAGTGACGCATCCTGTGAGGAGGGTGTCTTCTGTTTGAATCGGCTCACCACCGCTCGTTTCTTGTGCTCCGGAAATCCCGTTTTCGTCTTGACTGCCGGGGCGGAAGGAGGCTTGGGGGCGGTGGGCCTGCGCTCGAGCACATCATTCACAAAGGCCGCGGGCAGTGGTGCATTCGGCCTCGGAGTCTCGACCTCACTGTCGGAGCCCAGATCCGGATCCAGATCCAGCTCCACCCGTTCTCCTCTGATCATGGCGGCAGATTTTTGTCCTGGTCGTTTGGAAGGAACGCCGTCGCGCGGCAGATCTAACTTTAAACGCCGATCCGCGGTTTCGGGTCGCGGCCCCTCCCGACGCACCTCGCGCTAAGCTGCTTGTGGTCGAGCCGCTTATAGCTCTGGCCTGAAACCACTTGACATTTTTGATGGAAACCTTGGACGGCGTTGGAAACAAATACTCTGGCGGTGGGGACGGATGTTCACAAACGGATGTGTGGTGTGTTGAAACGTGCCTCCATTCGATGCGCCTGGAAATCCCTGGAGCCCTTCCCGTGTCCCGTCGTTTCACACTTCCGGAGGTCGTCCCAGGCCGTGACCATGTGTCGCTGGAGTGGAACGGAGGAGATCAGGACGAGATCGACAGTCGGACGGCGGTGACAGTTCACGCACACATCGACGAAGGCACCAACCAACACCTGCACCATCCAGCCCGACGACAGACATGCCCGCGGTAGGGATATTGCGACTGCTGGTAGGCTATGGTAAGCATACAGTATCGGGTGCGGAGGGGATGGGCTCATCAGATGACAGCGCTGCGGGTGCGGGCGATGCGAACGATTCTCTTGCCTGCCTGCCTTGCCTGCCTTGCCTGCGTGCGTGCTGGCTGCTGCTGGCTGCTGCTGTCGTTCCTGGGCTTCGGCCCGCCCTCCAGTCCTCCCGTCTCCAGTCTCTTGCTGGTCGGCTCGTGGGTCACAGCTTTGGGTGCACTCCCTTAAGATTCACCTGTCTCTCGCAACGCCCTCACATATCTTGTTCCCTTTTCCCTTCCCCTTCCCATTTCCCTCTGCTTCCCTTCTCGCGCACTGCCCTCGCATCCCGTCGCCCTCCACCAGCGTCCATCCCATCCGCCCCCCGTGCCATCGACTCCGCCCTCTCCGACCGCACCGTCGCCCGCCGCCCACTCGGCCCTCCCTGCCGACGACGCCGTGGTCGTCGTGTTGCATCGGTGCCGGTCGTGATTTTGAAGTCGCGTCCGTCGTTGCTGTCGTTGTGACGTTTGCGACATCTGGCACCCCGCATTCTGATTGGCCGTCCGCATCGGTGGACGGGCGACCCAGCATGGAATAAGGCTTTCGCCATTGTATCGCAACCGGCTCAGCACTGCTGGCGTGGAGCACCGCCATTCGTCGGAAAGCCCCTCATCGTCGCTGGCCTCGTCGCCCGCTGCTATTCTTGGCGGAATTTCCTGGTGCACCGCAACTTCATCATGGCCGATCGAGAATCGAGTTCGTCCTTATCCTCGCCGGGCCCGGATTCTCCGCACATCCAAATTCCTGCCGTTCCTCCCCATCCCGACGAACTTCGCGTTGCTGCCAAATCTGGTGGAGGTGGAGCGGCTGACTCCGCCCCCTCGACCAACGCCGCCGCCCCCAAAAAGCGCACGCGCAAATCCAAAGAAGCCAAACTGGAAGCCGACGAGAAGGAGAAGCCGGCGAAAAAACCACGAAAGCCACGAGAGTCGAAAATCAAAACCGAAGATGCCTCCGCGCCTGCCCCACAGCGCAAACGCGCAAAGGCTGCGACGGACACGCAGAAGACCCTGGATCAAATGGTCACGCACTTCCAGGCACCGGGACTTCCAGCGAGTGCACCTCAACCACAGCCAAGCTATCCGCCTCTAGTCCTTCCCTCGCAGCCTCTACACGCATCCGACAGTGTCATGCGAGACACTCTGCAACCGCCGGCGTCGAAGCCGCCAACACCGCGACCATATTCCAGCGGCCAGAACTACGACCCCATTCGCGGCGCCACCATCGAGTCGGCACCGCCGCCTCGAACGGTGCCCACGACCAACGGTGCACATTCAGCATACGCATCGCCGCACATTAATCGAGCATCCGTGAGTCCATCGTTCCGACGCAATACCTCGACCAACGCTCTTCCTTTATACTGCACATGACTAATAACATTGCCAGGCATCACCGTCAATCACCAGTCTCATTGACCCTCCGACGACGAAACCCTCCAACCCGCCGCCATTGTCTTTCTCGTCAAAACCCACAGTGCAGCAGGACGCTCCGCTGCAGCACCCCACGCCGCCACAACCCTTTATTGGCTCAGCCCAACATTCACCGACACAGCCCAGAGCATCTTTATCCTCGACAGTGCCATCTCAACCTCCCCCCTTACTACCACAAGCACAGCCGGCTCCTCAGCCGCCACTTCTATCAATGGACGGCGTCATGGATGTTGACGCGCCACCCAAACAGCCTATCCTAGAAACCAAGCAATCCAAATCCTCTTCGTCAGCGCCTACGCCCCAGCTCCAGAAAGAAAAGAAGACCGCGTCATCGCCAAAAGCCGCCGGCACCGGACTTCTGGCCAGCAGTGACCTATTCGGTGGCTCTGGTTCCAAGCAGAATCTCGAGCCTCGAGGCGTCAACATCGACATTCGTATCACACTCAACCCGAGTGGCGGCAACACCATCAACATTGCTCAGGAGATTGCCAAGAAGTACGGAAGGGACGCCATCAACCCACGTGCTGCCGCACACCGGGAGAGACTGCTACAAGTGGCAGCCGCAGCGAATCGTCTTGAGGGCGGCAGTGCTGACGATATCTCGGTGGATCTCATGTCAGATGCAGATGGGGATAGCAATGTCGAAATGGGCGGCATGGACGACGGAGGCAACACGGCTACCGGCGCGGACGATGACAAGCCCAAGCGGAAACGCAAACGCAAGGAAGAAGAGTATGACAAGGAGGATGATTTCATCGACGACACCGAATTGGCATGGGAGGAGAAGGCTGCCGTCGCCAAAGACGGCTTCTTCGTCTATTCCGGCCCGCTCGTCCCCGAAGGACAGTCTGCACAGGTCGAGTCCTCGGCGCCCGCGGGACGCGGGAGAGGCAGCGGCCGAGGACGCGGTCGCGGGCGAGGAGGAGCTGCCGCCACCGCGAACGGCCGCACCGACGCAGAGAAGACGAAAGATCCCACGGCACCGGCTAGAGGCCGGGGCAGCCGAGGAGGACGCACTGCCGGAGCCCCCCGCAAGCCTCGCATCACCAAAGCCGATCGCGAGCGCATGGAGATCGAAAAGGCCGAACGGCAACGCACCCTCGACCAGACCGCCATCGCGCCGCTGCAGACCAACACCGCCACGCCTCCCCATCTCGGCCAGATGGTCCAGCAGCAGCAAATGCCCTTGTACAGCTCCGGAACTCCTCACAATCGCGCCACGGGGAATGGCGTCTCGGTGTAGGAGGGTTGTTCAGACGTAACTGTTGTGTGCTTTTCTGTGTATGCTCTACTCTGTACGAATTTTGGAGGGGAATGGTGGTATGTTTGAATTTCGAGAGACTCTGTGAAGCTTCTTCGGCGCCAGCGCTGTTTACTGATACTTTTACCCTTACTTTTTTCCATATCACGCCCTGGAATGGGTATGATGGCTGGATGGCCATCGAAGTGAATTGAATTGAAAGAGTTCATGTGTGTGTGTGTGTGTGTGTGTTCTCTTGCTTCTGCTTTCTTCCTACCGGTAGCACGCGTTCGTCCGCTAATCTGCTGTGGTCCAACCGAACTCGCCGAAGGAACTTATATCTCACGGCAGCGTGTTCGCTCGTTTCCTGGCTTTTGAGCTGAACGTCGTGCAGTGAAATATGGGAGTATTCTGATCCACCTTCCCCCCTCCTCCTCCCCACGATCCCTGCGCAGTGTTCAAGTGTTGTTCTTTGATGTCTCGCTCGCCTCCCCCCTAGCTCCCGGATTTCGTGTACAAAATCCGATCCCGGCCACATCGATATCGTCTCCATGTCCACTTTTTGTCTTTTCGTCAGAGCCTGATCGAGCTGTCCTGAATTGGATTGGATGGGATGGGATCGGTTGGCGATGAGAGTATTGTTGTGGGGGAGATGGTGGAATAACGGCCCTGTGACCGGGGATTTTCTATGCGCTCGCTCGCTCCTAGGGAGTTCGTGGATGGACAATGGAGCCTGGATCCTGTCACAAGGGAGAGGGGGGGTGAGTTTATGGTCGTGTGCTCGTTCGAGAGGAAATTTCCTTTGATTGTTCCCCCGATGAGACGCGAGGGTGTTTATGGCCTTGGCTGTGTCTTCGTACAGGTCCTAAGAAGAAGGCACCCGAGATATGTGATCATGATGCGGCCGACTCCGCTCTTTTCGCGGCCTTCGTCTGCATCTTCCAAGCAAATGTGTTCGTTCTGCTTACCCAGGACTCCGGCTTGATGGTAACACTGGAGTTTGAGACGTGATCTCGCACGCCAAGCCTCCAACTTCACATGAAAACGTGCGAGAAGCCGCCATTCGCGCGGTTAGACCTGATGAAGGCCATTTAATCGCATTGGTCCTTCCGATGGGCATCCAGTTAGGGGGACGTGGTCCCAGGGTAGGGTATAGAGCCGGCTCGAGAGGCATCCCGTTGGGAATCCTTGCGAGATGCCTTCCGATCCAGCTTTAGAATGCGTGGTTCGACTCCCGCCGTCTCCAGTATCTTCTTTTAGCATCTGGGAACCTTTCCAGCACGTGGACTCTGCCGATATGGCGTATTGACTCTCCAGCGCCTGCTTCCCAAACGAGGCTCTCTCTCCACTTCAGGGATGAACCTATCGAGATCGGACTTATATTGCCAACGATGGGCTGGATCTGTATGCTGAACATGGCGAGGCATTGAAGCAGTGGATGTGAGTCGGGAGCAGCGACAGGATTGGGCTGATTGATGGATCGATTAGATGGTCCGTGGCGATCGGGGCAGAGTGGCCATTCAGATACATCGCAGTCACGAGTACTGAAGTAGCCGTGAGAACGTCCTTCTCAAGACGAAAATGCGCTCCAAGAGGTGTACCCGGAGATTGAAGGTACGAATCCAGTACCGATTCTGGTTGTGATTTTCCAAATCAGTTCCGTACTCGTGGCATGTTCTCTGCTCTAAGGCCGAAGCTCGTAACAAATGCAACACTACAGTGATTACTAGCCAGAACTACTGGAACACTCAGACATCTGTGGTCGGTTCAAGGAGAATAATCACAGACGAACGGGCAGAAGTGATGTATCGCTGGACGTATATTGTCAAACACCATACCGCCTGGCTGAGAAAGCCTCGTCTGTATGCTCTATGAGCAAGCGGCAATCCTGTTTCTTCTCAGCATAGTTTCCGCAACGGAGGTGATCAAACGTACCTCCACTTGCGCAAACGAGCTTCGCGAGAGCGATGCGTATCCCACATCACAATCACACTGCCTTCCCAAAGCCCGTGACAAAATCAATCCAGAGCAACGCACAGAGTGACATGAAAAGCTTCCAGTTTCCATTGGCCAAAATTGTCTAACCTAACACCTCAACCTGCCCTGTACTAAACATGAAGCTCCATCTCGCTCGCACTATCGCAATCCTAAAACGCTCTCGATCCATCACAAACTTCGGCGCCGAAGTAACCTTCGTAGGAGGTGGAGGAGTGTGAGATTTCAGAACACGAGCAGAATCGCCGAAAAGAACACTCCTCATGCCGAGCATGTGCTCAAATTTTCAGCAGCAGCAACTCTGCATATTGCTTCAGAGTGGAGTGATGCCTAAAGCTAATTGCCTTGGACACTCCCCGTTGTAGTGCCGCCGGCTCACAGGGAGGCAATGGCATTGGCCGATTCGAGATAGCCATGAAGAGAGGACTTCTCGCAGCAAGGCGCGTTGTCGTGCATGCATAGAAAGCAGACTGTCGACTGAAAGCCGAAAGTGGTAATCTCGTGCCAGCTGAGTCGTTGTTCACCACGGTGCAGACATGATGACCATGGAGGAAGAAGGTGGATGCATCCTCATTGCAGTCCCAATGGCCGTTGTGACGCTTGCAGGCCATGAAAAGGCATTGTGCCAGGACGTTGACTTTCCAGTGCCAATCACTGTCGCTTTATTCACGCAGTTGAACCAGTCACACAACGTGGCTTCGAAGCAAAGCAAATGAAGCACAATCGTTTTTGATATATTGGGATGAAGAGCAATTTGGCATGGCTCCCGAGTACATGCTGCAGTGGGTCGTCAGCCGTTCTTTTGCTATACATAGTATACACACCATATGTAAAGCATCCGCTCGAGCGCATAGATGAATTACATCTCTAAAACTTCCTTTGCCGTAAGAAGCGCTCCACCTGTGGCTTCCAATGCCCCTTCAGAGTTATATGCCCCGTCAGCGAATTCACCGCCGCCTCTCCGGCCTTGATTCTCAGCGCGTTGCAGAGTTCCGTCTTCAGATTTAAGCGATCCCCATTGATGTTCTTGATTCTAGTCTGCTTCAAATTTCCTCCTCGTTTCCGCAGCAAGTAAACGGGTAGCGAGTTGTAGTTGGACCTCGCAACATAGTATGGCAAGTTGGGGGCGCACTCGTGATCTGGGAGTGGTTCCACCGGATCTGGTATGAGCTTCGGCTGTACGGGCTGGTGATGCGATGGTCTTCGTGTAGGGTAGGGCCGTTCTTTGGTGGGATGGGAGGTTCGTCGCGAGGCTCGGGATACCTTTGGCCGCGGATTGGACCTCATGGTAGGTGGTGGATACGACTCCGGCGCCGAGCGCGAGGCGACCAGGTTGGGATCTAGGCGAAGAGTCAGAAGACATCACTGGAACTTGGGTTCAGCGGATGGTTTACCTTCTCGAGGCTGTACTGCCGCTGCACCTCTGCATCGTGTGCTGGTCGAGAAGCGCACGAACTGCCTCACCGTCGATGGTCGCGGCAGACCCAGTGGCCGTAGAAACGACATGAATGGCGTTATAGAAGCCATGCTGGGGACGATTGGCATGTGAATGCGTTGCTGGTGAAGTTGCTGGCGCAGGGAGAAGTAAAGCTCGGGGTAACGCGCGTGAAACGCCGACTTGCTGTTGTCGATCTGGAATCTTGGCACTTCAATTTTGGCAGGCGCGACTTCGACCCCACGACGCAGCGACAGTACGGATTGTCTCCGCCACCACCGACTATCACCACCACCGCAAACATGGCAGAGACGAACGGCGATTCCGCCGACCTCAGCAAGGAGTACAGCCTCCTTCCCAAACTCATCGCCAACCTCGACCGTCACCTTGTCTTCCCACTGCTGAATTTCCTGGAGGAGGAGACACCCGAAGATGAAGACACGACCGATATCACCAAGCTCAAATACTCGCTGCTCAAAGAGACCAACATGTGCGACTATGTCGGCGACCTTGAGGCGCAGCTGAAGGGCCTGCAAGAGCGACCGGCAGCGTATGCGAAGAAGCGAGAGGAGGTGTTGGCACGGCGGGCCATATTCGAGGAAGAGACGGAGAAGATCTCCAACCTGCTCACAGATGCTGATGTCATTCAAAATCTGCGCAGCGACAAGCAGAGCAACATGAACTACCTCAAGGAGAACCACGGCGTGACCCAGCAGATGGTCGACCAGCTCTATGACTTCGGCATGTTCCAGTTCACCTGCGGCGAGTACGAGCCGGCTGCCGATTCTCTTTACCAGTTCCGTATCCTGTCCACCGACAACGACAAGGTGAACGCTGCGACGTGGGGAAAGCTGGCTTGCGATATTCTGAGCACAAACTGGGAGAGCGCGATGGAGGAGGTGATGAAGATCAAGGAGAGCATCGATACGCGCCTGTTCAACAACGCACTTGCTCAGCTTGAGCACCGGACATGGCTGATCCACTGGTCGCTTTTCCCCTTCTTTAACCATGACCCTGCTCGGGAAGCCCTGACCGAGCTCTTCTTCTCTCCTGCATACATCAACACCATCCAGACATCGTGCCCGTGGATTCTACGATACCTTTCCGCAGCAGTCGTCACGAACCGCAACCGTCCAGGCAGCAAGGGCAATTTCATGTATGGCAATTACCAGAAACAGCTCAAAGACCTCATCCGCATTGTCCGACAAGAGCAGTACGAGTACAACGACCCCGTAACCAGCTTCGTCAAGGCCCTCTTCATCGATTTCGATTTCGAGGAAGCACAAAAGAGACTGACGCAGGCCGACCAGATCCTGCGTGCCGACTTCTTCCTCGTCGCAACAGCCGATGCTTTCCTCGATGCCGCACGCCACCTCATCTCGGAATCATACTGCAAGATTCACCAGCGAATCGACATCAAGGACCTTTCCACCCGTCTGGGTCTCTCACATACCGAGGGTGAGAAGTGGATTGTTAACCTCATCCGCGACACCCGCGTTGATGCCAAGATCGACTACAAGGCTGGCACGGTCGTCATGAACCACCCACCCGTCAGTGTGTATCAGCAGGTCATTGAACGGACGAAGGGCGGTTTCTTCCGGACACAGGTCCTGTCTGCTGCTGTTGCCTCGAAGTGAGCGTTGCATTGGGGAGGATCTGCATGACACACGAACTCCACCAGAGACGAGCTGCATCCGCGGGATGTGAAGTTCGCATCGCTGCGGTGCTTGCCGGCATGGAGTATGAACACGAATGGAGAAGCGCAGGTGTTTCACGAAGGTGGCGCATAAAGCTTTGGCGTTCGCGGCGTGCGTATGGGTGCACTAGGAGGAGCAACGCGATACTTGTGGCCATGTCTGAGGGCTCGGCCGGCTGAGATCTGGGCAGCGAGCTCAAAATACACAGCGACGCTAAACGACGAATATCGTGAGAGATTTGCATCCGTCATGACCGATTTTCACTTTCCCGTCCATTTCCCAAATCCTTTGACCCCGTAATTTCTTCGATCTGGAGAGTCCAATCATGATAACGACTCCAAGGCTACGTCCCATCCCCCATGTTTCGTATAATGCGATGAAGGCTGTAACGATGATCGGGGCTTTTCCCGCCAAGGTTTGTCGCCCGCGGAAACGAGTGTGAACCAGAGATTGGACACGAGATGGTGTGCGAAGACTTCACTTACGAAAGAGAGCGCGATCTTGGGAGTAACAGCTAGGAAGTTGCAAGGTGCAAAGCACGCGATGTCGAGACGTGTTGTAAGTCAGGACAAAATTCGAGCAGACAACACGTTTTCGGGGCTATATAAGTCTACCTTACTTTCCAGCTAGGTGATCGCTGAGACTCCGGCCCCCAAGCCACCTGCTTTTTCTCTTCGCAGTTCATGCTTGCTGGAAGAGGTAGGTTATATAAGCGACATTGCCTCTCTGATTGGCTCGTCATCTTTAGGCTTTTTCAGCCTTGCATACCTTCCAGGTTCTCTCTTTGTTCCACTTCTCTTCGTCGACGGATATGGACACTGTTCTTTGCTTCCGCTTACTCCCTTCTACTCCTATCCCGTGCAACTCTGTGGTCAGGAGAAGTGAGAAGTCTGTGTTTTGTACACTCACGCGACCTTCTCTACTCATATTCACCGGGGCGCGACGAAGCCGGCCAGAGACATATCTAGTATGCCAAGGTGCAGCACGACAGCGATGTCTTTTGCGTCCTTTTTTTCATTACAATGGTCAAGCTGGTGCTGACTTGGGGTGGCAAATGCCTGGTCTCTATCCGGAATGAAGAGATGTACAGCTCACAAAAGGTGACATACTGTCATTGAACATGTCGTCCAGGTCAGAGTACGTTGATGAAGAAGAACGTTGGAATCAAAGATGCAAGTGTTACTCGTTCCATAGTGTCTACTAAACCTGAGCGGATCCAATGCCTACCCAAGTCAAACTGCTGAGCCAGCGAGCTCTTTACATACCTCTTCTGAAGCAAGTGAAGCATCCCAAGTACCTAGGAAACCGCGATAGACTTACCGGTTCAACCCATCCTCCTCTCAACCAATCTACCCATCCTCGCCCTCAGATTCGTACTCATACTCACTGCTCGACTCATCCTCCATGTTCTGGTCCTCCTCGTCCTCATGAACCTCTTGCTGCTCGGCTGGGTCCACGACGGTAGGCTCTGGGATAGCGGACGCCCTCTGTGGCTCTGGCTGCTGATGCATTGCCGCAGTCTCGTGTTGTTGTTGTTGCTGCTGCTGGTCAGCCGGCGCCCTCTGTTCCTCCTCCAGGTGCTCGTATGCCAGCCCATATCCGAACAACTGCCACAAGCGTGGATCTCGTTCAGGCCCCGCACGTTCATACAAAACGCGTCTGCAGGCAGGACATGTGTTAGCGGTATGTGTCCAAGCAGTGAAGCATTCCCGGCAGAAGTAGTGGTAGCACGCTGTCCTTACCGCTTCGCCCTGGGCGATCTCGTCCATGCAGATCGCGCAGTCGCCTTGGTGGTTCGAAAGCGCTGGGTCGGCCTGCGCGAGCTGGCGATGGTACTCTGGCTGTGTGAGCAGTCGTGCTGGGGGTTGCTCGCCTTCGGTAATCCGTGAGTGGGGATCGGGCGGGAGGGTCGTGATTGCTGACATGGTGGTGTTGGGGTAATGAGTGCTGGTCGCAGTTGTGCGAGTTGAAGTCATGAGGAGAGAAAGCGAGGATTTTGGAGCTCATTCGCTGGAATTTATATCGTTCGGTGGAGCGTCTGCACACGTTAATAACAATGCACTTCACCTCGTACAGAGAGCATTGTTGCAAGAAAAGTAGGCAGCTCTCTCAGAGATGGCTTTGTGAACAAAGAGACAATGAGATTGTCTACTGCAAGGCCACAACTCCGTCATTGTTGCGGTGCTTTGTATACCGTCAATCAGCTTTGGCTCCGTGATCTTGGTGCCAGGTGGGCAATGGATGGTGTCAAGCCTTTGATTTATTGCCACTCGTCCAACTCGAAGTGATCATTGCCCTCGGTCAAATGTTCCTTGGAAAGTTTTTCATCTGCTCGGCCTCACAAGATTCGCTCTTGTACGCTCCCCTGTCTGGGTGGCTCTCACTATGACCAATTCTATCAGAGCCCCTATGTAGAAAGTCGCTATGCACTCTCGTCGCCACTATCTTGCTGTCAACCTGTCTTCGAGTCGTCGAAAGCATGGACTCGTTGTCTTTGGCGTCACTATTGACAATTCGTCCCGCGCCAAATTCAGATTTCGAAATCGCGACGATGATGATCGCGCCCAGATATTTCCTGGTCATTGAGAATGCTCTGGTAGACCTTGCCGTCTTTTTATTCCCATCCTCTTGTGCACAGTCACACACTCTTCCTCGAGCCAAAGAAGTCTTTCATCCTCATCAAGCATGGGTTGATTCTCCCTCAGTGAACGGTGACTCTCGTCAATCAATTAGGCATGTATCAGAAAGGTACAGCCATGTTCACTTTGATCAGCGGAAAGTGGTGATGTATCGAACTCAAAACTCTCGCATGACAGATCGAGTGTATTTTGGAGAAATGACTGGAGAAACCTCGCTCTCGCTCGTGTATGCCATCTACTCTTTCTGAGCCTTGAGCCATCTTGATCCGATCTAGTGTACATATGTCGACCGGCCCTGGCCTGTGACGAAGCTCGGAAGGCTTTGGGGATGATGTAGCAAGAAGAGTGGCTTCTGGTATGTAAGGTTGGATTCTAGCAGTGCAGTTTACACCCGCATGCCATTCCTGTGGTGTGCAGATGGTGAACGGATTGAACATTTAGTTGTTGCTAATTGACCTACACGCCGATGCCCACGGGCTGAGTATTCGGCACCTCACTACTGTCGGCTTGATCATGACGCTTCTCATGACATGTGTCGGGAGGGAATGCAAGCTTGCGTAACAGCTTGTGATGCTCCACCAGCTTTCGATGTCAACACGCGTCAGCTTCAACAGCAAAATCCGACGCAACTGATCACAAACCGTCGTTGACGAGGCATGAACGCACAGAGCAGGAGCCACGTTTGACATCCCTATCTGCAGATCGGCTAATACCCACTCAGGCCGTCCTCACCAAGCACGTTGCATAAGGGTGGTTGAGGATGTGGTTGTAATGCCGATGCAAGCATAGGTCTCACCCACAGCAGGCTTTCGTCAACGGCGGTAAATTGTCTCCTGTCAGCACCATGCTGCCGCCAAGCTCCTGTTTCGATCTTCTAGTGTCGTCAATGGCGCACACGGAGCAAAAGGATATGCCCAACCTCGGTGAGACGTCGACTACGACAGCACACCACACTCTGCAGGTGCCGGCACCTTATCTCTCCTCCAGGACGTCACTACTTCATGCCGCAAAAGCAGGGCATTTGTGGCGTGGCGCCGACGGAACGATATGCTACACCATGCATTTGTGGCGCCGCGAGGGTCAAGACTGTTCGTCTCTGGTCCGCCTGCTCTTGTTTCCCCAGATCTGCCTCTTCTGGGAGGCGAGTCACCTCGGGCAGGGAATAGTGACTGATACCCATGTCTGGCTGGGAAGCGCCTACGAACGCCGCGTCACAGCGCCGGTGTTCTCCTGGAAAGAAGCTAGGTGGAAGTGCAGATAATGCGACAGCGGTGGCCTGGGCAGGAATGTCAAGCTCCACCGCATCTTCCTACCGCGTGAGACGATGAGGGAAGCCCAGGGCTTGGCGAGAAGTCGACCGAGTGGCTTGCATAGGAATTCTACTGAAGGAGCGGCGTGTCCAGGATTGCACGCCTCTACCGATGCTGGCTACGGGAGATCTCCAGGGCGGTGAAAGCTTACTGCCTTTCTGTCGACGACAGCCTCTGCAAATACGGTCACGTTCAGACTAACAACACTGTAAGCTCTGGTTGCATCGGAGCTGTATGCGCAGCACAAAGACGTAGAGGCGGGACTGGAGACAGGAAACCCGCCTGGGCTTGGGCAGAGGCTGTCGTGGAACACATGTGGTTGTATTGGTGAAATGTGATCACATCGCGCTGTGGATTGTTGATGAGAGCGGCATGGACGCGCCGCCCGGTCCAGACGCCGCTGGAGCAACCCCAATCTCCGACTCCACCCCCTGATGCCCCTCCGGGGCGGAGTCGAGATGCCAAGGCTTGGTCCCCTGGGCGTTACCAGCGGAACTCTGCTCGGGCCTCCGGTTGGCTCTCCTTGCCGCGGGTTAAGGTTCGGTGCTACCGAATCCCTCAGGCTTTCCTCGTTACATCACATCTATCTTGAATTGCTGGGCGTGGAATGCTGCTTTCCACAATGGACATACCGTGACGAGGCAGATGACTGGCTCAGACGACATGGATTGCCAGTCACGGCCATAACCCGGCCACTGTGATCCCAATGCGGACAGAACGCCAGCAAACACAACCAAGAAGACCATTGCTACCAGTGCTACTATTGTACGAGCGTAACCACGCCAGCCGTCGGCAATCTGAAGCTTGATCAATCAAGACGCAATCGCCTCCAAGCCCTTGGCGACTGATATGTCGGACACCCGACGCATCACTGTCATTGCTATCTGCTTGGCTTGTGGTTGATCATCACCCATGATGCCGAACATGGCTATACACAGATCGCGCCGCTCCTGTTTGCTTCTGACAGAGACTCACTCCATATCTTGGCGACCCACTGCGTACGCAGGCAGATGCTGGCATCGAGCCCGACGAACGAGGTCTGCTACGCACCTTTGGGTTCGGTGGCCCTCCTCTTTGATGCCGCCGGGTTAGTGTAGCCGCCCTTATCTCAGAGTGGCACAGTGCCCCTTCATTCGGGGGATTATTGATATCCTTCAAAACTCTGCGGCTACCGGAGTGGAATCGCTCGAACGGGCTAAGGTGGTAGCCGGCGTATTATTCGAGTTAGCGGTGCATTAATCGATCTAAAACTATCCCGCACCCTCTTACGGAGGACAGGTCGATCGAGCATGGTCCTGGCGGCGCGGAATCTCCATCTTGGATCCCAGGCTACCCTATATCTCCCACTAGCCCCTTCGTAAGTTTGTTCATTAGATCTCCATCTCCACGTCGTTTCTTCTTCCCGCCGTTTTGCACAACCATAGAACCATCTCCTTCAACATGGCAGGTAGAAGTGACCCCTTCCAGAGCAAGCAGAGCTTCGACGACTCTCGCTCTACATCAGACAAGTCTGACTCCATCAACGAGACACGATCCAACAGCAAAGCACAAGACCTCGACCAGCTGGACTTTGCCGACTCACGACACAACGGCGAGGACGAACCAGTTTCGCCTCAAAATAGACGACCTGCGAAGCTCGAAAGACCGCAAGACCTCAGTCGGAAAGAGAGCTTCAAGGCCCTGGGAGACCTGTCGGTAGCGAACAACCACGAATCTCTCGCCAACGAGCCCAAATGGCCCAAAGACTGGAGAGCATACGTGTGCCTCTTCGGGGGCTTCCTGCTGATGTTCAACTCGTGGGGACTGGTCAACACCTACGGGACATACTCTTCCTACTACATGCAAAACCTTCTCCCGGGGCAGGATCTGATGACGCTGAACCTGGTCGGCTCCACGCAATCGTTTGTCGTGCTCGCCCTGTCCGCGCCGGTTGGACGATTTCTGGATGCCGGATATAGTCGAACCCTCATCATCGCGGGATTCGTCCTGGTCTCGATCGGTTCTTTCGCGCTCTCCGTGGTCAACGGAGATGGCGGATACGGGGACGGGAATTATGGCTTGATCTGGTTGACGCAAGGATTCATCTCGGGACTGGGCATGGCATGCTTCTTTGTGAGTTCTTCGCAAGGTATGATCCCCGTTTACTTGCCAGTAGGCACGAAAAGACGAACAGAAACTGACATGATTGACAGTCGTGGCCACCTGGTTCAAAGCGAAAAAAGGTCTCGCCATTGGGATCGTCGCTTCAGGTGCCAGTATCTCCGGTTTCATTTACCCAATGATGACCAAATTCATGATCGAAGATTATGGCTTCAACATCGCAACACGAGGAGTCGCGGCTGTGATCTCCTTCACATGTATCCTCGCCATCCTCACCGCTCGCCCCAACCCCGCCCACATCATCCGCAAGCCCGACGACTGGTTCCAACTCCGCATTTTCATCGACACCCACGCCTTCCGGAACAAGTCCTTCGCCTGCCTGTGCATCGCCATCTCCTCCCTCTTCTTCGGCTTCTACGCAATCTTCTTCAACCTCGAAGAATGGGCCGTCTCCGAAGGCTTCGGGACCCGGGCATCACAAGGCTCGGTCGGTGAGAATTCAGGCCTCCCGGATGTCGAGCCCCATGGCAACACGATGGAGACCTTCTGGTTGCTCTCCATCATGAACGCGACCTCCACCCTGGGACGCATCGGCTCAGCGTACCTCTGCGACCATTTCGGCGCGCTGAACGTGCACTGCGTCGTCACATTCGTCGCTGCGCTCTTGGTCCTTATCCTCTGGACTCTGGCCTCCTCGCTGAACATCGCCATCGCCTTCGTCGTCCTCTTCGGCGCCTTCTCCGGAGCCGTCATCGGACTGCCGCCCGCCTCGGTCGCGTACGTCCTCGGCCCGGACCCCGAACAGCAGGCCAAACTCGGCCAGTGGACTGGTATGATGTACTCGTGCGCCGCCGTCTGGGCTCTCACCGGCCCAGTCATCGCCGGCCATCTCATCACCGAGTACTCAACTTTCCTCACTGTGCAGATGTGGAGCGGGGCATGTTTGTTCGTGAGCGCAACGTTTATGGCGCTGGCGATTTACTTCCGTCAAACGCAGAAGAGGAAGGAAGTGGCGAGGATGAGCGGTGCTTCTTCGATGCAGAGCGTGAATGAGCCGCCGGTGAAGGAGGAAGTATGATTTTTTGCATCATGGGCTTTTCGATGTCATGGCGTTCTGGCTATTACTGTGATAGACGGGAACGATATACCCCAGCCGGGTCATACGTGGAGCTGGCGTGACTGTTATGAATTTACGACATGAGATACGGAGCTTGTCCGTTGGCTAGACTGCCAGATTGGCACGGTCGGGAGAAGTACGTAGAGACAACGGTATCTGAAGCATTTGATGAAGCCGCCACCAACTTCGCCATCCGCCCACATCTCATACCTTCGACCTGCTAATTCTATATGGAGTGTTCGTGGTTGTTCACACGGTCAACATCACAGTGGATCGCGTCATCGCCATGCTGTTGCGCACGTTGCAAGTAAGACACATGGAATAATCCCACGCGTGCGAGCGCCGCTGCACTGGTTGTTCCAGCCCCTCTCCCCCTCGAGGTCACAACGTGCTTTTCGCATGGAAACAGACGATGTAACTCAATTTCCTCCGAACTCTGGCGCGTCTGAGAAACTCTGATTTGAATGATAAAATCTGTTCGTTGAGCCGGATCCTTGGCATGTTTGTCGATCGTTTGGGCCTTGGCTTGGCTTGTTTCTGTTGCGGTGGTGGCACAGTTTTGCGCTGCCTTCGACGAGTCGGTCGCACACCGCCCACCGCGCGGCACCTAGATCGGCTTCTGCGTCCTTGAACTGATTGTTATCAATTAGCCCCTCACAGGCTGAACATTTTGCCTGGATATAGACTTCGGACGGTACCATGTGAATATGCTGATCCTCCAAGCTACCTGACGATACAGCTCGCTGACACCTCCCGGAAATGTTTGGAACCGCAATTGTTCCGGTTTCAGTTCGTCAATCGACGGGAACTCCGTCTGATGATGACTGCATTCAATGGTACACTCTCGCCTATGCTGAACCACATCCTGGCACCACAGCTGAGATCCCGAAGACGTAGCAGACCCAGTAGTGGAGGCGGACCGAAGTCCGGTCGAGCAGTAGCATGTTACAGCAGAAGTGATGTGGAATCATCACAGCACTCGTCTCCAGTAGGTGCTAGACAGCACGGCGGTTGTCTGCAGATGAAATCTGAATAGATCAGGAGGGAATGCTTGTGATCCTTGGCGGGAGCGTGGGGGATCAACCTGGATGCTGTGTCTGTGCTTCGATGGAGTCGAGGGACGCGAATGGCAGACACCTGTCCTCCCTCGTGCATCACGACGTCTATTACAGCAGTACACTACCCCATTTTGGAGCCGGCTGTGTAGCTTATCAGGCCCAAGTACGCGCGTTGCGGCAGCGAGGTTGTGGTTGAGTCGCACCATGACCACTCCTTTGCGTGACCCAGCAGCACGGTTGTGTACACACGTACATCGATGCTCGACGGATTAACGCACATAATGAAATCGCCAACGGTATGGGGTCATGCGTCTCCCTCTCCCATGATGAGCAATTCATATCGCGGTGTGCAGTGCACGCTCACGACTTCGCCCGAGGCACCGGGCTGAGCATCGCATGGATCAGCACATGCCGGGGCTTAAGCGATACATCAAATATTGTGAGACCATAGAGCCGGTCGTAGATCCGCACCAGGACGAATGCTTCGGAACCGCCAATGTTACAAAGTCTATCGCGACGGCCGATGTTGTGCAGAAGGGTGCAGAAGGGTGCAGGCCCAACGCTGACTGCCCCGCCGAGTCTGTTGATAAGATCTGCACATTATCCTTCTTGATCACTGCCTGAACACTGCCATTATCTGCTACGGCCTGCAAGACGTGAAGGCCATCTCATTCGCAACAAGTCGCTCTTTCACAGCAGCAATCCGGCGACACCTACGACTCGGCGCCAGCCATTTGCCGTTGTTCTCTGCCAAGATGCCGAAACAGGGCCCCAAACATTGGCATCATGGTTCACCGACGATCATTTCTTGGTATCCTTCCATCCATGGACACATGACAAGGGCGGCGTGCTGTCAACAGGTGCAAATGCGGACGTAACTGTGCGGACGAGCATGGCCAAGCTGCAGGGGTTCTAAAAGCGATATGGACAAAAAATGGTCTGGCCATGTGGATGCAAGAGTGGGAACGATGACATACCACTGCCGACACTGTACAACATTGCTTTCGCTTGCCGACAGCTTACTCACTGCCGAAGGTACACGGCGTTTCAGTGCAGTGCTTGGCCGAAGACATGCACGCGTTCACAGACACGCAAGGTCGTGGAACCGTATGGAGCAGCATACACCAACTGCCGTGGTCTATGATGTCGGCAGTGATTGCAGTATGTTGCCCAAGATGCTCTTAACTGTTGAATATCGCCGATATCCAACCTAAGACAAGGCCAAGTACTTAGCAGCAATCTAGTGCCATCGCCATAAGTTCGGGTTCAGCATCTGCAGTGCAAGGCGAAAGAGCCCGCAACCGTGTCGATGCCCAAGTGTAGTTGCACTGAACAAGTGGCAGACCGAATGTACCGGTTGGTCCCACAGCAGCAGGCTTCACCTTTTTTGCAGCCGATCTTCACATCGCATCGACCTCGCGAATGTCAAAGGCCGTGAGTTACGCATTGGACAATTGGAAGTGTAACGAGAACTCCTGTTGTAGGAGAGAAAATGGTTATCGTCTAGGAGGAGATTTTGTTGCGCTGCAAGGCTTCGATCAGATTAAACCCTATGCGACAACAGCAGCACACGTTGAACACACTCGCTGCGTGTCGAGGATATTCCTTTGCTTTCGGAGCCTTCTACCGGCATGACGCACTGCTCAACCTTTAAGCCAAGCTTTTCACAGTGATGGTTGACCAGGACAAACGTTCGTCCTCTCACCAAAGATGCATTCTATCGGCAAGGATGGGCCCTTCAGAGCTGGTCTAGTCCCTCAAACGCCCTTCACGAACCCGACATCAAGGTGAGACGTCTGCTACAAGACTCTCCAAGCGACGCCAACCCCCGGGCGGATCGATCCTTGCACTCGAATCTCGCCAAGCTGTGTGACAGACCAAGCAACTCGTATTGGACGAAGCATCATTGGCACAGAATGCCACGTTCTCGTGCGGCATGAACGCGAATGCTTCATCTTCGGCCTTGGGTTGGACTCTCACGCAATGCGACAAGGGCGAAAGCGCGCTCGTTATTCACTTGGATGGAAGGGTCTGCCACTGCAGTAAACGTGCGAATCGAGAGCGCCACAGCCACTTCACAACACGCCTCACCGCACCCTTTCCGCACCAACACACGCGTCCCTCTCATCCACGACCCAAGCAGAATGAACACTACTAAAGCCACTGCCGTACAAAAATCCGATCTCAACATTTCCCTCCCACTGACGTACAGCTCGTGGGGCCGGGTTTCTGACGCGAATTCTGCTTATCTGCCCACCCTAGTCAGGTACCCACCAACGCCAAGCACCGTTCCGCCAGCATCTTCCCTTCACATCTGCCTTGGCGGGAGATGGCACACATGGAAGCCACAAGTTTGTCCACATGTCGTCGAGACGAGGTCGTGGTTCGTGTGATGTGGTATTTCGGGAGCGTGATGCTGGTATGGACCCAGGGGAGGTCCGGGAATGCTGAGGCGAGGGAGAGACCTGGAATTGAGCTTCTGCCTAGGACTACTTCTCAAGAGTCTCATAGGTGAAGTCTCGGAGCACATACATAGAAGGTATCTCATGGTATCGGGTTTGGGAAAGATTCGCGCCTATCATGGGCGGGCCCAGCTAGCGAGTTCTGGAAGTTCCATGTGAACCCCTGAAGGCTTACTGGAAGCGGCTTCCTAAACTCTCGGCCAAGAGTGAAATCCCAAAGGCTCACTTTCACTAAGCCTTCCAGCCTGGGTGCTTTTTTAAGGTCGCAGGGACGGATATAGCGCAATCCGGTACTTTTGCCGTCCGGAGGCACCTGGAAAGCGTCTCATAGGTGGTATCTCGGAGCCCTCACGCGTCTGGACCTCAGTGTAAGCCTCAAGTTCGGCGTTCGCCAAGTCGATACGATAAGTACAGCTATGATTATTTCACAGAGATGCCCACGGCATGTGAAGTCCTGGATCTGCACCGCGCGGCTTGCTTCCGGGTTGCTGCTCACAAGGTAAAGCACAACCGAGAGCAGCATAGTCTGGTCTTAAGCTCCTGCTTTGAGGCATTTGCATAGCATTTTGAAAGTGATCATCAGAGCGTTCACTTCCCAAGGCACCTCCGAACTGGAGTTCTGCTTCTATTGGTAGCAACACAACGTGGCGACTCTAGCCGTGATATCCTAGAGGAGGAGATGGCCACCTGTAAGACCTTGCGATTTTCACTTGTCGAGCGCTCTCCAGAGTCGCGGCGATATACCAACCCATGGCGTAGAACTGGTAGCCTTCATGTTTGACCATGAATAGAAGCATCGGCATCAGATGGCACTTTCTACGGCAACTACTGCTATCCCACGCGCTCTATATGCTTCTCCTCTCCGTCCTAGTCCTCGGTCTGCCTCTCCCTAAGCACCTGCTGAGCGCACTTCGCCAGAGTCACCAGAGGATGCTGCTTCAGCCACATCTCGATCACCGCCAGCTTGAACGTGTAGTCCAACACGCCTTTGGCAAAGACACTCTCTTCTCCGACCGCCTTCTTCTCCCTCATGCCATTCCAGGCTCTGTTCTCCTTCACCGGACCGAAGCGCTCCACGATCTGGTCGGTACTGACGTCGACAAAGGACGGTGGGTTGGCGAGGCCCTGGAGGTAGTGGCCATGGATGAGACGATAGAAGCTGTCTCGCTCGGGCGGGAATTGGAGCAAATTGCCTTGGAAGGACTGGAACTGTTGATGATCCTCGTAGATCTGATCGAGGAGGTTCCGCACGTGCTCGGGATACTGGATGGCGAAGACGAGGATATCGGAGAGGATGAGACTGTTGTAGCGCATGCTGGTCTGGAGGACGTCTGCGTTGCCGGTTCCTTGTACCCAGTTCCGGAATCTCTGTGACTTTTCGGCATCTTCTGGTGCCATGAGTTCGGCGATGGTGTTGAAGTCGACGTTCTGTTCTCCATTCATCAGTGCGTCGGCGTATGCTTGTAGGCGTGGTCGGATGATGGCTTCTGCGTCCATGTGTGGTGCTGAAACTGGCTGGAAGATGCTGAGAGTGGGCTGGACGCCTGGATCTGCTGGCTGGTTGTCTTGATCGCTGCTGCTGGAGTCGGAGATGCTGATGATGTCGAGCTGGTCATCAACGTTGGTGTGGTGGTGTTGCTGGGCCATGTCGTCCATGTCGGATTCCTGATGTCGTAGTGTCGAATTTGGGTGGGTCGGCGCGGTCTGGTGCCTATTACAGCTTTGGCGATGCGGGAGATGCTGTCGTAGTGGAGCACGTATTGCGATGCTGTCACTGTCTCCGGGTGGTCTGTCGTGCGATGAAAAGATTATGGCTTCTGCAATGGTGACCGAAGATGCTGGCCCCGTCTTGTGATTGTTGATGTCGTGGCGAACAAGACAAATCTCTACGCAGACTATTCAGGGGTCTGCCGCAAGCATAGGCAGGCAGAAACGGTGAAGCAGCTTTCGACAGTTGTGAGCACGGAAGAATCTTGGAGGATCCTCTAGAGGCGTCAAGGCCAACCGTATCTTCTCTCAGAGCGCGTACTGCAGCGATACTCCGATATGGCCGGATAATCACCGCCAAGGCTTTCACGTGCTCGCAGAACATACTGCAGCTTGTCCAGCAGGGGAGTTGTCCAATGTTCACAGTCCGGGATTCGAAACTCGCCGATAGGGTTCTCGTTCGGCATGGAAAACAAAGAATATCTCAGCTCATGGTGGTCCTAGGCGACCGTGTTGCCATCAACAGTCCGTACAGAGCGAATAAGTCGGAGCAGTGCCCATCACCCTGCACCAAACCCATACGAATCCACTTATACCTACAGTACGGAGCGGACTTTTCTTCGTCTACGGGCCCTCCCTTGCTTACAGCGCCGTAGCAACACTGCCACATACACTACGAACATCGAAACAACTACGTCTCTCGATACAGCTAACGATTGCGCACCGAAGCGCCTGCAGACTCACCCTAGGCCTTGAGAACCAGTCCACTTCACCAAGTGGCGAGAAGGTCTCAGAGCCGTCCAGGCTGTCCAAGCATCAACGACTCAACAAACCCTTCACAGGTAGAATGAGGACCCCTCATGGCTGCAGCTTGAAAGGAAGGTATAAGACATAGGGAAGGAACGATTTTGGTCAACAGGGTAGAGTTCGTGTTCGTGGACAAACACAGAAAAGCTTCTCAGTTGACATGGAGGCGGTGTTGCGCCACGAATATGGAGGATGGAGAAACGCCATGAAGATCACAGAATCCAGGTAAAGCAACGCATTCCAAGGTTGTCTTGATGTTTGTATGAAAACAGGATGGGACTATCCAGATTGTGGGTTAGGCAAGTGTGCACCCATATGGAGGTTATCAGACTGAAAGTATAGCACTATACTTTCCGTAGAGCCCCCAACCGTGACTCATCTACGATAGAATGGCGCATTCAGGCTTCAAGGTGATATCGAAACATTTCAGCGTACGAATATTGGAAAGGGCAACAGCAAACAGCAGGGGCCTGCAAGAGACAGGCAGAGTGGAACGTTTGAAAGAAGGAAGCATAACAGCTTAGAGCAGCGATTGCATTACATCCAGACTATCATCAAGGGTTTGACTTGGAATCTGCGTCTGAGAGAACTCCCTATACCTCTGCTCTGACCGGTCACTGATGCTAAACGATAACCACATCAGAAAGAAGCATCTCACAGCGTCTACGGGCAATTAGAGTCTGCATTCATCTCCGCCCTTTGAGATCAGGACTTTCCTCCCGATCTTCACTCATTTCCGTGCAGCAGTGATCTGACCAAGTCTGTCTTCAACCCCTTTGACCAGGCCCGGGAGATCGTGGCTAATGAAATCAGTTTCTGAAGGCTGACTGGGCCTTGGGTTCCTCTCAGGAATCTGTCCACCAAATCCTGCGTCCACCGCGACGGCCTTGCGCGAATATTACGTCCCTCCCACGCAGGTCTTCGCAAGGAATGTCTACACCAGAAAGTGCACTAGAAGCCTTGATGTGATCGATACTCAATCCAGATCCTGATATGGTCCGTCTTATTTTGCTCTCAGGCGTACTGATAGGTCTCGGCGGCAGTGGTCCGACATGATCTTGGCCGAGGTTTCTGGGGCCTGCCGTAGGTAGCTTCCACGGACTGGTTGGCTTCAGAGGAATGGTTGGCCGGATTATGCCAGGGGACCGATACTCAGTACGACGGGCGCTGACGGTCCCACCGATGCAGACTGCGGCGGTGCTGGATGGCGAGCGAGGCGTGATGCGGAAACGAGGGAGAGACTGCTGGATGTCTGGGTGTTGTTAAGGGAAAGGGGACTGTCGGTTGGTGGAGTGGGTTGCTCAAATAGACTACCATCGAGTCCTGATCTATGTTGTCGCCCTCCCCTCTGCCAACTTCAAGTGTGATTGGAGGGATGGTGCTGAGGAGGTGGATTTGGACGCCGTCAAACTGTGATGCTTGCTAGCTTGGATCTTTGTTTGGACAGGTACACTTGTTGTCTCGACGCTAGGATGACAGCACTGTAGAGCAGCTGGCGGGGTTCGATAGTGGCGCCTTGAGTGAGCAGAGACAGGGGTTGAAGCATCAAAGACTTGGCAGCCATCTCTTGACGGGTCTTGATATGAGGTGAGGTGAGTAGTAGAGCTATTGGAGATTATGTTTGGTGGTTGGAGACTGACCTGAAGCTGTCATCCTGCGCACCTTTGTACTAAGCCCAGCTAGGGAATTCAATGTTTCGATAACTTCATAGTGGTCGCTGTGAATGTCAGGTAGAAGACGCTTCCTGAATGATCGTGGTTGATTGTGGTTCTATGAGCTCCCGTATCCTGTTCTTGGAATTAATGCGAAATTACCGTAGTAAAATGCGCCTGCTCGAGGATTGGAGAGAAGTTGCGTTGCGGCCTGGCAGTCACACCGTCGATGCCTCTTCAACCTCCTAGATGAACCACAACGTATCGTCCCTCCTTCCTCCAACCATCTCCCACTCCGCATCCTCTTCATCCAAAAGGCTGCGCTCGCCACCACCCTCAGGATACTTCTTGATGTTTTCAATCGCCCATCTCGTCCTCTCCCCCAACACCGGCGGACACCTCCCATGTCCTTCTATCCTAGGCAAACCCGCAAACTCAAACAACCAACGGAACCATTCCATCGTCTCGCCCTCATCCCAATCAATCTGATGAAATTTCTTCCTCCCGGCCCTCGTCTTCTCGTCTCTCTCCCGCTCCCATCTCTCCTGCTCAGTCATGGGAGGTAGAGGACGCGAGGCACGGCCTGACCACAGACGCGCGATCGCTATGGCTTGGTACTCGAACGATCGAAATGTGAGTACGCGGGGGAAGCCGATGAAGGCCAGCGTGGGGAAGTCTCGGAGGAAAGTGTGTTGGTAGTTGTTGATTAGGCGAGCGGAGTGGTAATCGTATAGAGCTCGGCCATTGGCTTTTGCGCTCCAGAAGGGATAGGAGGGTTGGTAACCTGTGCAGTAGATGATGTGATCGATGTCTGTCAGAACCGTGTCGTCGGAAAAGAGGATACTGCCATCTTGTCGGAATTCGCTAATCACGGGTTTCCAGACCATTCCTTCGGGTGGCTCTTTGCCATCCTGTGATATCATTAGCGAAGACGAGCGAATATTCGATGGTCTGACCGACCCATCGACCACGCGAGCGACGTGATACGTAGAGCGGCCCGTTTAGCAGCTGGGAGGCGACGAGGAGATGAGCTACATCATAACCTGACGCCGAATTGCCAATGACGAGAACACGTTTATTGGAATACAGACGAGGTGTCCGGAATACCTTCGAATGCACGATTCGACCTGGATACTTCCTCCGGTATTCCTCGATACCAGGAACATGCGGGACCTGCTTGGCACTCAGCGTCTATCCTTTATTTCACGTATCATCGCAGAAGCGTACAAAGGGCACGGAGTAGTGGCCGTTGGCGATGATCAACGCATCGAATTCTTCTCGCCACCACTGATCGAGATGCCGCGCACTATCATATCGGCGAAGCGTTAGTCTCCATCTTTGCTCCTTTAATGCCAGGATGTCTTCGACCGTTGTGTTGAGGTGTAGATACTGGTCCAGACGGTGAGAGGAGAAGTAGTTCTCAAGGTATTGCTTGGGTATCCAATGCGGTACAAATGGTCCATACGCAAAGGGCATATCTGTGAAGCTCATTGCTACATCGGGGACATTGGTGCTTCAACGATATCAGTCAAGAGTCGGAATACTGGGAGCATCAACTCACGTGAGTTGTTCGTAGATGGGCGTCTTATCATAACGATACTGTTGAGCAGGTGCAGTCGTTCTGGGCAAGTGGTCGGGTATCGTCAGGGGCTTGTCCATCTGTGGCGGCAGCGCTCCAGGCGTGAATGGCAATTCTCCGGGATCTGGATCATATATCCAAGTTCCGCCAGGCGTCTCTTTTCGTTCGAATACCTGGATCTCATCGAAGTGGTCCTCTGATTTGAGGGCTGCGGCGGCCGCAGCACCTATTAAAGTTCAGATGTGCATCGATACCGTCGTGCCCGATTAGGTGAATGTGGTACGCACCTGCGGCACCTGCGCCAATCACGGCGACTTTTCTAACCATTGTCTGCAGTATGTTAACATCCAGAGCTATGTTTCCGGAGAGATGGAGGTGAAGTTGAGTGAGCCAAGATAGAGTCCGTCTGGTGTGAGGTCAGCAGTAAGACCATGTAGTAGCAACCTTGCTCACGTTTTATGGCGTGCTCGGACCCACTCGGCCCAGACCGCCGAGGTCTGCAACGACTCTCGTGTGTGCTTCGTCAAGACTGATGGATCTTTGTGATCTGAAAAGCTCTCGAGATTAGAGTACTGCTAGTGAGGCCACGACTCTGTGTGTATCGACAGTGCAATCCATAAGCATCGCGTCACGTGCCCGCGGAGTATTTATGCCTGCTTCACTTGAACTTGGCTGCTACGGATGTTATCTCCAGAGCCTGCTTCGCAACAAATCTTACTCTCTTTCCGGGAACGGCAGTGCTTTCTGGACTAAAGCCATCGCCTCCCAGGTCTTCGTCAGCGATCTTACCTCCCAAAACGTGTTGCAGTGATATAAGATGAGCGACACCCGCCAAGATAATCGGTTCAATACCTTGACCTAGGCGTTCGATGTGTGGAATGTGAGACCGAATTCTAGCGCGGACTGTAGGGTCCCAACTCGCGAGCTAGAACAAGGAGGAGAATTTGGTGTTGTAGCCCGATGCTCGTGGAATACTCCTCGAACTGCCCGAAGGTTCATGTGAAACTGGAAGTAAAAGTCATATCAAGTTTGTCAGTTTTGATCACGCTACTTGGACCTCTTTCCATCTGCTCTCCTTGGGAGCATCTGAGTGGAACATGGCAAGCACCTCCATGTGCGCATCGTCACCAGACGGCCAAGCGCCTTATGAGTCCGCCTAGATTTGCTCCTTGCAAGCGGATGCGTCGACTGCGCGGGTGCATTAGAACTCAGAATTAGAGTCTCTCGGTGCGGTGGGGGCCTTCTGGATGACGACTGATACCAGTCCGCTCCGGAGACTGTGGTATTGCTGTCGGTGATGGTGGCTGGGCCGGACGGAGAGAGAATGTAGGCAAAACTTCCACGGGACGAGGCTTAACGCAAAATTCTAAATATAGAAAACTCGACTTCATCCGCTCGTGAGGTCGAAGTCCTCGGGAGATATATTTAAGTGAGCATTGCCAGAGCACACGAAGATCTCAAATATAGGGCGTAGGTACTTGCGTCGAGTGCCCGCCCCACAAGTAAACTCGACTCCAGACATTGAACATCCGAAGGCTGAGGCCCTGTGCCTGTAAAGAGGACTAGCGCCCTCGATCAACATGGCAGATATACATCGATTCCATACTCTGGGTGCTCTAATAGGTAGAAAGAGAAGGGTATACGCCGCAAGGATGCCGCACACAACAAAAATGCTCGCTTACAGCGAACGAATGCTTGCGGATGCTGCTCCATAGCGAGCATAGTTCACTCGTGGAGGCCGCCGTATAGGGCAGGCTTCGAGGTAGTCAGCGTCTAAGGACTGAATGTAGTTCGTGAAACCTGCTGGACTGTGTCATCTGGAAATTCTAGATGGAGTTTTGAAAGATCACAGCCACGAAGACGACCACCTCGAGACCAAACTGTCCAGAACTCGATGCACGGGGTTTGTCTAAGCCGGACACTTGACTGAACAACGAGTGAGCGGCTCCTACGCAGCGATGCTCGTTCTCTACGTCACGCTGCTCCTTGCTATTGCGTTTTGTGAGGCATGTGGATGTGCCGATCGTCGTGATACTACGGCGTGGCGCTGCATCATCCGCTCGTGAATGCCGATCAACCCACAGCGGAAGCTCCAGGTCGTTTGCATCGACCATGAAGCCCACGTCTTCGTGATAGCACTGGTTGGAGGAGGCTGGCTCGTGTGGAGGCATTGCAGAACTTCTTGGACTTCTGTCTCCGCGACAAATCGTGACGATTTTGTACCCTGAAGTCGTCACACTTGCTACCATGCGATGCGTAGCAGTGCGACCTTTTCACCTTCTATTTACTGGAGATATGGCTCCATTGATGAACATCCCAATACAGCAAGCAACTGTCCACTCGAAAGTACATGTACCTTCATACACACGGAGCGTAGCATGGTAGGATGGCAAGTCATGGCAGACGTGCCTTCTCTACAGACACCAGTTTCAAGCACGACCAAGGCAACAGCACAGCACATCTTCTCCGCGCGCACGCAACCGCGAAGAAACGGCAATGAAAATGCAAAAGCCACACGCGAGTTTGCAAAATCCCGGACGCGTCGTACGCATTCCGTTTCGTCACGCTTCGCCGGTTCTCGAGCGATCGCCAACATCGTCAAACCAACAACTTCACACCCGCCCTGCCCGGCCTAGTAGAGCCGGCCGCCTAGCCTGACCTTGTTTCTAGCCCACTCAGTGGTTCCGAGCATCGGACACATACCGGGAGCCCTTGTTGAAAGGGAAAGAATCATTCGCGGCGGCAAGAGGTCATTCCCACCTAAGATCGCGTAAAGCATCACGGCAAGTCCCCAATAGAGAACGTGTTGTGTCGGGCCTGGGAACGTGTTAGCTGGAGCTCAACATATTGGGGCAGGGATGTGAGGGGAAAGGAAGAGGAGGTTTCTGGAGTGAGAAGGAAGGCTCTTCTACTCGTCTTACGGCACTACCCGCTGGTGCAAAATTGGGTCATGGGGGCTTGGAAAATGATCATCATCGAGAAACTGAGGTACTCACTTGCTGCATTGCCGTGTTTTACAAGGAATTTCAGAGGTTTTGGTTGGACAGAAAGCCTTCACATGCTTTGCCGAAGTTTTGCCGGTTCGGGACGGAGGCTTGCGAAACGACATCCGCGACCATCTTGCTATACGGACCACTCGTAAGGCTTTATTAAGATCAAAAGTGGCAATGACCTGAATGTCAAGCTGTGCACTCGCCTCTTCGCCTGGGACGGTTCGGTTGGCAACTCATCATACAGGAATGCCCAAGAGTCCAAGAATCGTCAAGGTAGAATGCAGGATTTCAGCCTGTGGCTACGCTTCCAGTCATGTCTTCCGCATTGTTGCGAAAGCATAGGCTGCTTGAGCGCTGATATCGCAAATTGCTGCTGAACGTCACTTCCTAGACCGGCACAGGGCGCTGTGTCTGCTGATTCCATCATATACCCGCAATGCCACCCAGTCCCGAGCGATTACTGATGGCCAAGCACAGGCATTCCAACTTCGCTACCTCGCATCTTGTCCGCTTGCTCGACCGAGCAGAGACTTTCCCGCATCGGAAGCTTTGGGCAGACTGCGGCGCGAAGTCGTGGATGTAGAACATTTTTTCTTATAGTTTTAGTTGCTTGTTTCTTCTTTTGCACTTTCATCCTTCAGGGAACTCTTGCGACGTAATTGCGGTCAATGACTGGGGGCTGACTTGCAATCGTGGCTAAATGTGTCAAATGTCTTAGCCTGGCCAGTCCTGGTACCTTGAACTTGCTTCCAATGTTCAGTGTGCTTGTTCCTCCGAGCGTTGAAGCTGTGGTTGTCGAATGCGACGAAAGCGCTTACGTGTGGAACAGGCATTGCGCATTCGAACCTGCGACTCCGAGCAGCAGATGCCCTTGCTTCAATGTAGTCGAAGCAGAAGTCGTTCCATATCATAGGGAGCAGTCCAACAGCGACACTATCACTATTACAGCTCTAAACAAAGACATGCAATGACCTCTCAACATGTATCTTATTCTTCCTCCTGCGACTCTGAGCCTGCTCATCCACGCTCTGAATCTCCAACCAATTCATCATCTCAAGCAACGGAGGCCCACTCCGAGGACTGCCACGACTCATCGCCAACCCACCCAGCGTTCAAGGAGTACACAATCATATATCTTCCCCCGAGCAGGATCAGATAGACCTAGGTGATTTCATCCTCAGGTTGCGCCATGAGTGTCCGGAGTAGGCTTTGTCGAGGTTTCGAAGCGAATGATTTCGTCCTCTGTCTGGAGGTAGTCTTTTTCGTGGCATATCTCTCTTCGCGTTCATCTGGAGGTTCATTAGCAAATTCGATCGAAGGGCGAGCTCGATCATGTGCTCACCAAGTCTGTCCTAGGAATAAGAGCTCAATGATCTGACGATCGGCTTTCAGACCATACGTAGGGAACAGGAACTCTGCCATCTGCTGAATGTCGACATTGGAGAGCATGGAGAGAAGAAGGCACAAAGTCTGCAAGAATCGAGGTCGAACTGCCGTTTGGCCGACATCATCCACAGACCTGGTTGCTGGGTCGAGGGCGTTGAAGTAGGATGCACTCACGCTGATGCGATGCTGTATGCCCTTGTTGGTGTAGATGGTTCTGAAGCCTTGTTCGTCATCGACACCATACCCTATGTCGACAGCATCAATCACTCGTTTCCTGGTTCCAACTCGGAACAAGATTGGGCTTCTAGTACAAAATGTGCGAGTATACTCCATCATATTCTCCAGGTTGTCACGGTCTTAAGTTTGTGCTTGACTTGATCGCGAAACGAGCTTGCGGAAGTTCTTGATGAGCTTGACCAATGATCCAACATCTACATCAATCAACGCAGCACAAAGATTGTATTCTGGCCTTCCATCATGTCGCTTCCGCAGCTCATTGACGATTTCGACCAGTTGGCTATCGGTAGTGACTTCATCGCCAGACTGTGGGAAGGATATCTTTCTACCTCTAGTTCGGACGTTGATTCCGTCTATGACTTTCGGTGTGACATCTTCATCACTGAAACTTAAAATCTTTGTTCACTGTCCAAGACGCGAGGAGCGACCCGGCGGTGTTGACTCTGTACATCGAATTGCGTTGGTCATATCTTCTGTAGGTCATGTTGCTTTCTTCCATTCTTGCCACAGCGGGCTTGTCGGCTCCCGGCAACACGACGTGGCCAACCATGGGCACTGGTGCGACCTGTCTACAAGGTGCATGCCTCGCTTTCATGAAGGTCCGCTGGATTTGATGGTCCTCGCTATTTTCGAAGCGAGTAAGCCACTGCGAAGTGGACTCTGGCAGCAATGCCTTGTTGGTCACATCATCGAAGAAATTCAAAGGCACACCGCTCGTGTTGACCAGCAGCCCGCCTTTTCCTGATTCAGAAGTCGTTTCGCCAGCATCGCCGTATCCCAATGTCACGTATTCGTTTCGACAATCGCGAGTACCTCTACACACCATTGGCACGACGGTAGTGCGAACGAGCACTGTGATCGCAACGCCTCGGGCAAGAACATCGCTGGCGCTGACACATACGTTACTCTCGGTACCATTGCTATCGAATGACACCAACGGTAGTCCCCAGTCAAGCAGTAGCTGGCCGACCAAGAAGATCACCGCGGTTGGCGCTGGGGGAGGCGGAGGTTTTTTGGTGGCAGTAGTTGCCGCGATAAGCTTGTGTGTCTGGAACAGGAAGCACTGAAAGCGGCCACAGAACGGCACAGACCACAAAGGTGCAGCCAGCACGTTTGCAAGGGTCAGCAAAAAGAGGCAGTCTCATCAAGACCTCGACGAGATGCGTGAAGAAGCAGCGGGTGAAGTAGCACGTCCCCGGTACGACAGCGCGGATCCGAATCCGTTCAGCTCTGTCGCATTTGCGCGTATACGATCACAAAGGCAGCCAGCAGGTATGAGAGGCATGGGCAATGGTGGGTTGAAGAGTCCTGGCTTCTCGACGCATGTGTTCGTTGCTGACTAAGGAGTAGGGAATTTCAATGAGCTGCCTGCTACAGCGCGTTCCGTTGATGGAAGAAGTGAGCACTCCATTCCGCGAAGGCCGATGGGGGCCAGGAACCCAGGACAGCATGGTAGTGTCCGTCCAGTGCCCCTACCTTCCCATTCAAGCAGAGGAGACATTCGACCAGATCATGACTTCTCCGCCGGGAGGTGACGATTCGATGCTGCCGATCAGCGTATAGCTTCCACACGTCGCCTGCGCTTCAACGTTAATTCTTAGTTGGTTGAATTCGTGCCAACTCTATGATTGGAAGGCTTGATGGAGATGCGTCTAAGTCCTCGACACGGCGGCGTATCCAGAGGCTGAATGAGGAGTGCCTTAGGGGAGGTCCAGGGTGTGGGGATAGGCTAAGTGAGCACATATAACAAGGCTTCGCCGCCACGATCAAGATGTCATTCTGGTGTTGGGTAAGCGTATCGTGGTCAGACGTGTCGTTCGAAATGATGGATGTGCAGCAGCGAGTACCAGATGTAGTATCACATTCATTTCGACGCACAGACACTTTGAGACCGCCAGTAACCGACGTCATCAACCCGCCGTCACGAGCGCCGTTCGCGTCTGCGGTTGCAGAGCTTCCGGCCAGCAATGCCACACCTTGCCACCTTCCATCTCCTTCCCTACTGCTTTCTAGCTACTCTGCGCCTATATCACACCTTAACCTCCCTCCTCCTCGACTGTACCTTCGGAACCACAGAACAAGCATGGCAGACAGATCAGACATCCCCGCCGAAGCGCCACCAAGCTATGCGCAAGCAACCGGATCATCATCAGCATCACAACCAGCAAGCGCAAGCTCGAACAATGGCGCCTCTTCTTCACATCTCAATGTGCCTGGCGCGTCCAGCAAGGGCAGCGTGCCCTCGGCATATCGACGCAGTATGGAGGACGAACAGAGACCACTCCCGAACGGTTGGGTGAGAACATACGATCCCAAGACCAACCACCAGTTCTACGTCGACACGACAAAGGAGCCGCCGCGGAGCACGTGGGTTCACCCTTATGATGACGAAGCGTACCTCAACTCTCTCGCTGGCGAAGAGCGCGAGCGTGTTGAACAAGAAAGCATCAACTACAGACGAAAACATCACCCCTCTAAGGAAGACATGATTCATGCAGATTCGGATGATGAGGATGACCACCATCATGCCGCAGCTGGCTCTTCGTCGTCACATGCCGATCCACCGCTCCCTCCGAGACCTGAAGGCAAAGGCAAGGCGCCAGAGAAGCAGTCGTTCGGCAGAAAACTCAAGGACAAGGTCACCGGCACGACGCACCAAGACCGCGAGAAGATGCGTGCGGAGAGGGCGGAGCAGGAACGTCAAGCGTACGAAATGCATCTGCGCGTCCGCCAGGCGATGCAGAAAGCCGCGCAGACCGGACAGCCGCAGCTCCTGGGCAAGGATCGAAGCGGCAAGGAAATCTACATTCAACCTCCAGCTCCACAGATGGGTTATGGCGGCGGTTTTGGAGGAGGAGGCGGATTGGGCTACCCGTATGGCGGCGCATATGGCGGAAACGGAATCTATACCACGCCGAATGCTCGCTACATTACACCACAAGCACCGTACAGCCGACCATACGGCGGAGGCTACGGTGGAGGCTACGGCATGCCACTTGCCCTTGGTGGTGGTCTTCTTGGAGGACTGCTTCTGGGCGACATGTTGTTTTAGGTTTTGGAGGAAGGCACATGACGACAAAAATGCGTACAGTCTTACCCAGCGGATGTACCTAAAGACATTAGGCCATCACCACAGAGATCATACGGTACTCGACCGCAAGCATTATGTCGAGGCGAGGCAATGATGAGGGACACGAATGCATGAGTTCACGGCTTAGATACATAATGCAGCATGCACTTTTCCACGATTCACACATACACTGGCTGCTATCATATTAAGTCCTGGCGAAGCAGTATGGTTTGCAGCAATCACGTCTGCTCTGGTATCTTTATGCTCTCGTGGATTCCTTCGGCGATATTTAGTCGTTGTGAGTCCGCACTTGCAGCTCCCTGGACTCACAGCAGGAGAAGTCAAGCATTCTCTTGAGCGGAGATTTCGATCTGAGCTGGGCCCTGTTCACCTTTCCAGGATGCAGTTGAATACAAATGGCATCTTTAGCTCCATGGCCCTGCAACTTGCTGGCGAGGACTTCTTGCTTGGTCTTGAGCAATGGTAATAATGTGTTGAATAGGTAGGAGACTGTCCTAGCTCATGGAGGGGGTTGCTAAAGTTGGGCTACATTACTTCACCTTCTAGAGTTTGCCTGCGATGGCGTCTATTCGACGGCTCTTCTTAGAAAGACTGCAAATGCACGGCAGAGCATAATTCGTCGTCATATGTATTGTACTGGCTGTTAAATAGAGCTAAGGTTCACTCAAAGGCAAGGATCTCCTCCAAGATCTGCAACGGCCCGCTGGTGATGACAATGGCGGGTCACGAAACCAAACTCTTTTCTATACAGACTTATCTCGATCAGATGTGGCACCGCCTGTTATCACAGCCGTTTGGGCTGCAGGGATCGACTCAGGCACATGCCACTATTCTTCGAACCGCGAGGTCGAAATTACCACACCCAAAACGCCCTGTCCACGACGTTCACGTCCCAAGCTAGCTACGGAGCCTCCCTTTCGCACCGCACAAGAGATGGTGAAGCCAGAGCAGAAAGACGAGATTGCACAGCTTCTAGAGAACATAACACGCGACATTTTCGATGCTGTCGATCGCCGTGACTTCGACGTCAATTCCCCGATATGGAGCAATTTGGCCGACGACTTCGTCATGGAAGTAGAGCATTTTGGGCACACTGTGAAGCAGAATAGGGACACGTATCTGGATTATCTAGCGGACTCTTTCACCGAGAATCCGGATATGAGGACGGCTATAGCGAGCATCGAGACGAGGGTCAGTGACAATGCTGCATTCGCGGAGCTTTCCTCGACGTTGGAAACAACCGGTATGGCGATGATGCCCGGCGTGAAGAGAGATACATTGATGATATCTACTTGGAGGAAGACGGCTACCTCCGAAGGTAAGAAATGGCGCCTGGTGAAGACGAAAAGTCTTTCGGGAGGGCTGGCATACTAAGACTCCTCTCGAGGTATGGGATGGCCTGCAGCTAGAATGATCTGCAGCTGTGTTCTCTGCTGTCACTCGCCGTTCGGACAATCCTGCACGGCCACCTGATGGCGTGATGTCGCGATCTCTGCAACATCCGACGAACCACCTGCACACGCACATGCACTTATGAATACAAGGCTTGGTGCCGTCATGCATCGCTTTGTTCAGACGTTCAAGGACTGAGCTCGGCGACAATGCATGGCATGGTGGCAGTTCCCAGCGCCGGATATACCTCTCGAGCACTGCAAGCTGCTCCAGACTGAGGCACGAACCACGTCGCTTTACTGGCTCACAGAACCGTGGCAATTCCTCAACACCACGGATTTCGAGCACCTCGAGCCCTGCAGGCCACTTGAGCATGTTACATTATTTGGCATAGAGCAAGCAGCGACCGATACTTGACTGTGAAGTTATCTCAACGGACATAGTGCCATTCAAGGTGGTGAAGCTTGCATCGGAACGCAATTCTGTCAGCGGCTCCTTGTCGTCGATATTCACTCAGCCATGAAAACTTTTTGGTACCCCAAGACGTATCAGTTCGGTCTAGGCCTGTCGAACAACATGTTCCCCGTTCAGATCACACGGGAGAACAAGTGACTGCTTGTCAATAGAAGGAAATCGATGGTGAAAGAGAAGTGAACGACCAGTGGAAATACGACGTGCTTTACTTGGAGAGCGGCTACCCTCTCATACACTCGCCCTCAATCCTCCAGACTCGCATCTACGACACCATCAGGATCGCTCCTCCGCCTATATACTCTGCTCGGCCCCAGTCCCAACTCTTCCTTGATGTCATCGCCGAACTGCTTCTCATTCGTCTCCTTGCCCTCATCGCCATCAACACATTCTCAGAGTCACTTGAAAGCTCAGCCTAGGAAAAGCAAGTAAGGCTCGAAGCGGTACCGATGAAAGGTGTTCGAAATCTGACGAATTCACTGGGTCGAGGAGTCCTCTGGTTTGAACGAGTCCGACAAGCAGCTAGGTTTTCAGAGTGCGCAGCTGGAGTTGTTCTGCCGTGTTATCTTATTGGGACAAGAACGCAACGGTACAAACTAAGATGCTTCCGTGTCGGGGGGCTGCGGAAGCAACATATCTACATTCACTACCCGCAGCCTGCTCCAAGTTTTCTACATATACACATGAACATATTGCCAAATCATCTCCAAAAATGCAATTTAACCTCATCCTCTCCTCCCTCATCCCGTCCTTCCCCTCAACCTCCTCGCCCTCTCGCGCTCCGCTTCCCTCGGACTGACCCAAGAACCAGCAGCAGCAGGACCTATACCAGCCTCGGCGTCAGCCTTCACTGCCGCCCGCCTTTATTCCTTCTTCTGCTTCGCCACAGCCTTCTTGATCTCGCGTTCCTGCACCCTCGGACGCGGCGTCGTCGGAGATTGCACCGCGGGTTTGACCCGCTTTTTGTCGATGTTCTTCGTCACCTTTTCTCTGAAGGAGCGACGGCACCGCCGCCGCGACCGTGGGAGGATCTGAAGGGCATTGCCGATGCGGTGTGATTGGCCTCTGGGATGGCTTTCTGTTTTGGGAAGTGGAATGGAGGGTTTGAAAGGAAGGGATCCAGTTTTCTTCTTTAGAAAAAGGATGCAGACGGGAAGTGGGGACTTTTGAGAGGACGAGAGAAAGAAAGCAAGGAGAGCCAGCGAATGCTAGACGTGGCATTCACTGCTTGAGTGGCTTTTCAATGGAAGACAGCTTGAAGCACAGCGTGCACGTGGGCCAGCAAGAAGCGGGATGGGCTTTTCATGCCATGTGCTGGAGCTGTTAGTGTACTATGAATCTCCTGCCGCATCATTCACGACTTGAAGGTCATGCTCCGTCCAGCTTTCTCCTTCTGCGTTCTCGGAGGTCCCTTCGCGGTATCCAGTGCTTTGGCGTATGGATTGATCTGCTTTTGCCGCTTCCTCTTCTCCTTTGCAGAAAGGTTCTCTTTGGGCGGGTAGAGTATGCTCGGAGCATTGGCGTAGTCGAATGGCTCTTCCTCATCCCGGACGGCGTCGCTAGCCGCACTCTCAGCACCGTGTCCATCAGCCGCAGCGGCCTTGGCCGCTTTCTTCGCAGCCTTCTTGGCAGCTTTCCTGTCAGCCTTTTCTCGAGCCATCTGCGTCGTATCGTCCGCGTCCAACAGTGTGACTTCGTCCGTATTTTCCGCCATGCCGTCAGTTCTGTCTGTGCCACGCTTACGCTTTTTGCTGAGATCTTTGAGCACGAAGATATCGTTATCCTCCGCTGCCTCCTGGTTTTCAGGCCGTGGTTTAGGTGCAGACTCATATTCGGCATCTGCAGGAGTGAGTTCTGCAGGATTGGCGAAGATCTCTGCTGTCAAGGGCGGAAGTGGCACAGCAAGCGAGATGGGAGCTGGGTTTGGTCTTGGACCAGTTTGTTCCTTCCACACGCTGCTATCGAAAGCTGGACCCCAGAAGCAAGACTTTGAGCTTCGGAGAGGCAAGTCTGACGGAGCGGTGGATGATGACACGTCTGTGGCTACAGGCGGGGTCGCTTTCGACAGCGTCTGAGGTGCGGGATTGCGAGGGCCATTCTGCTCGTACTTGTTGAGAATGTCCGCCAGATCAAGACCAAACTTCCCCTCCTCCTTTGCCTTTGCGATCACAGCCACAAGCTCGTCCGCGCGAAGTCGCAAGGTCTGCGAGATAGAACCCGAGACTTTAAATAAGTCCGGACGCTTCGTAGGCATTGCCTTGGCAATAGCGAATAGTTGATAGTTTGGCATGATGTAATTGGTACTGTCGTCTTGCTCTCTTGCAGTATCGTCTCTCCATTTGTGTACAGCTCGAAACACTGCAAACTGTTCTTTTGTGAGCATGACTGAGGTCCGAGAGATAAGCTTGTACCAGCCAGAAGGTCCCTGGCCGTTCTCGAAGTCGTAGATGGGATGCTCGTATCTTTGCAGAGCGCACTCGGAGCTCTTCTGTAGCACATCCCACAGCTTGTCGCCCTCATGGTCAGGCAAGGAGAAATTGGACTTCTGAATCAGCTCGTTGCGCATATTGTCAAAGATGTAAAGGAGGTAATGTGTGTCGCTTCGGGCGTAATCGAAGAGCTCTTGTGGCAGCGGTCTGATGCGCCAATCGGCTGTTTGGTACTGCTTCTGTGCATCGACGTTTGCGAATTTCTTCAGCAGAAATGCCAGACTACCACCAGTATAGCCCAGCGCTCTCGCGGCGTAGTGTGTATCGAAGAGACCTACGACGTAGAGTCCTAGATCACGCTGAAGCCAGACGATGTCCATGTAAGCACCGTGCAGGACTTTGATGATGTTTGGGTCGGCAAACACCTCGTTCAGACACTGCAGCTTCCGCCGCCATGGCTTTAAGGTATCGACGATCCAGTCTCTATCGCGGGTGCTGATTTGCATTAGCGATACTATCCCTATGTACGTCCGGCTGTCATGGTGTTCGAGATCGATGGCGATTTCTTTGGCTTGCTTCAACTCCTTCAGCATGTCGTCAAGCGCCACTTCCGAATCGACGAGGGTGGCTGTCGTGGTTTCGAATGGATGGTACATAATCGGCTCGCTTTGTGTGTACATCGAGGAGGGGTATCGGTATTGCTCTATCTCGAGCTGGTACGGGTGTGGATACCTGTTGTGGAAGTATGGGTCAATATTGATGTGCTTAATTTGTTCAGTACATTGTTTCGGGCAGCCCATGTTCGTGATCAAAGACACCGAGCCGCGAATGCATAAGGAGATGTGAGGCATACGAGGCTTGCGTGTTGCCATCAGAAGCAATGGGCTCAGTCTCCAGTGGCACAATCGCGTGAGGCTTGCTCACGAGCAGCGGCTTGAAAGGACCAGCCTCATCGTTCTTTGGCACATGCTCGAATTGGAGCTGCGGCTTTTCGAGATGTTGGTCTCGCAGCACGGGCGCCACTCGACCAGCTTTGGGCGGCTTGGAAGCATTCGCCTTGTCATACGTTCAGCAGCGCTCTTTCTTCCATATATCTCCTGCAATACAACGTACCTGCTCCACGCCCGGGCTCAACCTCTTCACGGCACCGGTGAACTCATCCAGCGCAGTGTCGGCGCGCTCGAGCAGGCTGTCGACGACATCAACCACCGCACGCCAGTTGCCTTCCACGGAATCGACATCTTTCAGCCGCGGAGGACGTACAATCTCCGTATTGGTGGTCGCAGCGCCGATCAGCTTCTCTGCAAGACCGAGTAGCCGTGCATTCTGCTGGTCGAGAGCAGGCCCGACTTTGGAGTCGAGCGATCGATGGAATTGAAGGTCTTGGCTGGCGAGGGAGTTGGCGCTGCGGACCGTCGATACGAGTGCCTGCTTGACATTCGACTCGAGGCTATTGAAGTCCTCCATGTCGCGAATGATGGCGACAGCGGTGGTCTCGAGCAGTATTTCTGCACTGCGATGCAAGCGGCTGTCGCATCTGAAGCTCGAGATCTTCAAAGAAGCAGTCGCGACTTTCTCGACAGGGATGTTGAGTAGCGCCAACTCTATATGATGGCCCCTCCAGCGTAGCTGCTGATGGATCGCCGAATGCTCTTGCCTGAGTTGCACATGTGCGCAGGCACCTTTCACATGCAACAACAACCCTGCCATCTTCCCCGTCGCGATATCCTGAGGTCACCGTCCCGCATTCGACGCATTTCTGGAGGCCGCGCGCCTCGACAACCGCGCCATGGAAGCAGCATCTGCCCGCTACGCCGCCCGCGACCGCTTCGCATATCCTTCTGAACCCGCCGCGACACCTCTACAGCGATACATCCAGCAAGCATGTTCGCCCGAGAATTTCGAGCCCAATCTCGCACTGTGCCTGGAGGTGGCCGACTTGATCAATGCCAAGAAAGCAGGCGCGCCGCGGGAGGCAGCAATCTCCATAGTCCAATACGTCAATCACCGCAACCCGAATGTCTCACTGTTGGCACTCAGCCTGCTCGACATATGCGTCAAAAATTGCGGCTACCCCTTCCATCTACAGATATCGACCAAGGAGTTCTTGAACGAACTTGTGCGACGCTTCCCCGAACGACCGCCATTGAGGACGACGAGAGTGCAGAATCGCATATTGGAGCTGATTGAAGAATGGCGGAGGACGATCTGCGAGACCTCGAAGTACAAGGAGGATCTGGGGTTCATCCGAGACATGCACCGATTGCTGCATTACAAGGGCTATCAGTTCCCGCAGATCAGTCGCGAGGACGCAGCAGTACTGAATCCAAGCGATAATCTGAAGAGTGCCGAGGAGATGGAAGCGGAGGAGCGGGCGGCGCAAAGTGCAAAGCTTCAAGAGCTGATCCGAAGAGGGACACCACATGACTTGCAGGAAGCGAATAAGTTGATGAAGGTCATGGCTGGGTATGACACGAGGCACAAGACTGACTACCGAGCCAAGGCTGCAGAAGAGGTCGGCCGCATCCAGCAGAAGGCGAAACTGCTGGAGGAGATGATGAGCGAGTACAAACCAGGCGACAAGATCAAGGACGGCGACGTGTTTGAGGAGCTTGCGGCCGCTCTGGCAAGTGCGCATCCGAAAATCCAAAGAATGTGCGAGGAGGAGAGTGAAGATCATGAAGCCGTGGCCAAATTGTTCGAAATCAATGATAGCATACATCGTACCATTGAGCGGTATAAGTTGATGAAGAAGGGTGACATTGAGGGAGCCAACGCCATTCCCAAGGGGACGTTGGGCGTCAGCGGTGCAGGTGTGAAGCAGGGTGCGAACAATGAACTCTCGCTCATTGACTTTGGGGGGGCAGAGGAAGCGGCACCAGCAGAAGCTCAACCAGCAACCGCACCAGCCGCGCCCCAACCGGCAGGAAATGCCTTGGAGGATGACTTGCTCGGGCTGAACATGGGTGATGGTAACTATGGGCAGGGCGGTGGTATATCTTTGGGGACCTCGGACATCATGGCCCAATTCACTCAGCCTGCTGCCAACTCGATCTTCAACACGCAACCCAGGGCTACACCTCCTGCTGCATCACCGATACCACAAGCGCAAGGACCTTCCAACTTCAACAATCTGTTCGCATCAGCATCCAAACCGGCAACACCGATACCGTCTTCACTCCAGCAAGCGACTAATCAAGCGAAGAAGTCAGATCCCTTTGCGGCCCTAAACACGCCGCCGCGGCAAGGCTCGCCAGCATCCTTCCAGCAAGCTCCTCCGAGGTCCCCTGCACCTCCACCATCAAGTGTTCCCGTCGACCTTCTTGGAATGGGTAATGGTACACCAGGACCCGCACCTGGAGCTGGGGGTGATGACGAATGGGAATTCAGCTCCGCTCTACCGGACGGACCAACGAGTCTGACCGTGACCAACAGCAGTATCCAGACCATTTTCGACGTATCGCGGGCCAACGACTCCGAGCTGCTCATCAGAAGCCGAATATCCAACTCTGTCCAACAGCCCATTTCTGACCTCACATTCCAACTTGCCGTCACAAAAGTAAGCCCAGCGTAATTTCCATCGCCCAACCACTGCTGACCATCCCCAGGGCTACACCTTGCGACTCGAACCCCAGTCCGGCCGAAGTCTCGCACCGAAACAGCAAAACGGCGTCACGCAGACCATCCATCTGCAAGGCGTGGAAAAAGGCAAGGGCACCGCCGTGAAAATGCGATGGCGCGCCAGCTACAGTCTAGGAGGCACACCGCAGCACGAACAGGGCGAGATTAATGGCCTCGGCGTACCTTGATGCACGAGTGCTCGTGGTCGTGAAGAAGCGTTTTAGCGGTAGCAAAAATTACGCCGAATGACCCGGCCTTACACTGCAAGTCCCTGTCCGTGGTCGTCTTTTGTTCTCTTCCCCCTGGTCTATCTCCATCAACGTCATCGGCCAGGCCATCGAATGTATCTTCCAGCTGGCAAGAAGGCAACGGGTGGGAATATGTTTTCCGAAAATTGGCAGTGACGCTGTCAATTTGCGTCTTTGCTGAAGCTCATGAGATGTGGCCGAATGTCTCCACGCGGCTGAAATAGGCGCCGTAAGCGTTATGGTGAGCTTTATGGTGCTAGGCTTAGTCGCAACACCCCGCCCTGATGTTCAGGTTGTTTGTCGATGGCAGTCCTAATTCCATGTAGATCCGTTCTACCAGCATCTCATCGTAAGGCAATGTTGCCAAGATCTTCGCGATATCGGGAGAGCGCAGTCTGTATAAGCTGTCTAAGTTCGAGCTAGCGGGTCAACAAGCACACCAACAAAGCGAAAGTCCTGTAGTCAACCGAATCATGCCTCTCCCTGTGCGAGAGCATATCAAAGGGGGCTATGCTCCGTTCATCCCATTCGTTACTACAGACCATGTGAAAGGGGACGTTGTGAACGCACACTAGCTCTCACCAGGAGAACATCCGCGTACAGCTCCGATAAATCAGTGCGAGCAAGCACTGTGCTTCCCATCCTCATCTACTACGGGAGGTTCAGCTGCCAGAAGCCATGAAGCAGCGACTGACCTAACGTTGGACGGTTTCGGTGGCACATTGAGCCGCATCCTTGTTATCGTAAAGAGGAGCGTGAAGAGAGTAGGAGATGAAATCTGGAACCGCATATCCTGCCACTGAAGCCCTCGGCAGCGGTCCCAGCGCGTAACGTAAGTAGAACTGTCTTTCTCCAGCCTCAGGTCTCTATTATCTTGTACGAATATCGGTTTGCGATGAAGTCACATTGCCTGACTTGTTCCTCATAGCTGTTTTGCCCGGCTGGCGATCTCCGTGGTAGTGGTAGGCCGCCAGAATACCGGCTTCTGCCCGAGGACGGAACGGCAAGTTCCGAGGGCATTCTTGGAGCGGTTGGAGCTTCGGCTCGGCGTCTTCGGGAGGAGCCTCCTATCGCACAAGTGACTTTCAATACTCCAACTTCCAGAACTGTGTTTTCCCTTCGCTTCCTCGCTCACCTCTGCCGGCGGGTGGAACTGTGAGGCACGGGGAACTCAAGAGGAAGCTCGACTGTGTTGGAGCCTTCGCCATGCAGGATTGGCACAGCAATGCTGGCGTCCTGCAGAAAGCGTTTGCAGGCTTCAAGTCTGCGCGCTTTCCATGCTTCGTTGCAGATGTGAGATCTTGCAGACACATGCAGTTGTCGTAGAGAGCTCTCGCAACTGGTCGGATGGGGTCGCAGGAACACTGAGAGTCTCGGACCATCCGAATTTTCACCATCTCGTCGCTGCGGCGGGGATTTGGAGAAGACCACCCAGACGAGGCGCCGCTTCCTACAACTCTGTAACCGGCGATGAGAGCAGCACGTCACATCGATCCTTCCTCGCCAACATCGCGATGTCAATGTCTGGGTCTCACGACACGGATTAGTCGACGACGACGATAGGGAGCACGAAGCATTTGAGAGGGTGCTACCGTCCCACTTCCGCTGCCGTGAGGACGTTGGGGGCCTGCATATTGGCACACGCCACGACGGTCGGGTAGCTCCTTGACCTCCGCCTTTCTCCAGTCGCTCGAAGATATGCGCAGCTGCAGCTTGTGATCGGCCACGGTCTTGAGTGGCCGAGTTCGAGGATAGTACTGGTCACGCGCAGACGGAACGCGTTGAGTACAAGCACTTTTCGTTGTAACCCTCGATGTCGCCGTGCCATTTTCAAGTGTCCTCGAGGCGTATCTCAACAACTGCGATACCTTAACTATCGGTCCAGGTTGGATTCCTCGGAGGTTGCTACGTGGAATAACGACGCGCTCTATAGGCCTAGGGCTTGACAACCGACTACATTCTCCTGACCTGGCTGATCAAAGCCAAGACACCACCCTCCATGTGTACTCTAGTGTCAACGGCGCTCCTAATGGGCGCAGTAAATGAAGCCAACTTGCAGCTTATCAGCCGCGTCTGCACAAAATGCAGTGCCCTCGGGATTCACATCCGATTCCCAGACCTTCTTCTGGTACACGAAGTCTCCATACTTCCGATCATAGCACTGCAATCACGTAACGTCAGTCCAGCCCATGCAGTTTTGGCAGTCGAGACGAGTGATGTCGGGACTTACGCAAAAGGTATAGTATCCCAAGTCTTCGCACTTATGTGTTCCAGCCGTTCCACGGTTGCACCATTTGGTTAGCGGCCATTGGGCGTTGGCCGTATTGCTTCCGATGGCCATTAGGCCTAGGGCGTAGGCGAGAAGTTGCATTGCTGGACTTGGACTTCTGAGATTGTTGATGCCATCTGAAAATTCTCCAAGAAGCGTCGGGCATTTATATGAGCATTGCTAATGAGGCTTTTAGGGGCACAACACCTCTCCATCTGTGCCTGCTATTACCGCTTGCCTTGGCGCCAAATGGTATCAAGATCGGACTTCATATGAGAGATGGCCTCGAGTCGCTCTTGTCTCACCGCCTTTTACCGGCTACATGATCGTTATTGGACGCAGCTGGCACAAGCAATTCATACAAGACTTGCTATCCAGTTCGAAGATCAAGCGATTCGGCTTGAGTGCGTGTAGCGGCGGGCCAACGACGGGTAAAAGATCCGCATACTCCCACGACTCGAAACTAATCTTCACCCTTCCTACGGGTCAACGGCGGCTCGAGATACGCGCGAGACAAGTCGATCAAGTTTTGCATGTCTTGCCTAGACCCTTCCATGACATAACGATGGACTTCAAAGGAGACAACTTTCTGTCGAACGCCCCTGCAACGCTGGCTGGATTTTCGTGCCTCCGCATCATCGAACAACAGATGGAGCAGAAGACAACCCTGTTCCGCTACAAGAGAACAAAGCCCCGAACTGCACTTGACTGCTTAAGCAAATGGTTGTTGTGGCCACTGTACGGTGCTTCAAGGTAGCATTCTATTTACTATGGTCGCGACGAGTCAAGTCCGCTACAGAACGATCACTGGACAGATTTCACGGGTCAAAGGTGATCTGAGTAGACAACGAACTCGACTCCAGTTGGAGATCCGTGTCTATGAGCGCGCATTACCTTGTGCGAGAAAACCTGCGACCAGCACGCTTGATCAGGTCTACCTTTCCGAAACCCCAATCACGGACGGCATGGCTCCGATGAAAAGCCACAGCGTCGATCATTTGCAGGAATCACAGTTCGTACCACACCACAGCCAGCACCTCAGCGGTGACCTACATTCTAGAGCACGCTCCAGAAAGTCGGGCCGCGTTAAGCCGGCCGCGCCGAGACTCGTGTCATGGACCTCTCGAGTTGCGATCTAGACGTCCTTGCCTTCAGATTGGCATCATGGCCGCTTTAGCCTTTGCACGACCTTTGGAATCCAACGACGCCTCATACTCTTGCGACATCTCTGCTACTCTACCATTCCCAGGATGATCTGATGCAGTAGTGTGATCTGGAAATTACAAAGATGATGCTTCCGAAGTACTCACGTAAGCCATCTCTAGCTGCATGAGCTTGGCTGTTGCATAAGTCTTGGGATGATCTCTTCGTAATAAGCCGCAAGACGAGATGCTTACCATAACTTGCAGATGGCTTCTACGCAGTGCAATGGCAGAGAAGATAGTAACCTTCTGCATCTTCCAGAAAGCTGAAGAGTACCCCAATGACTTGCGAGTGTCACGCTTACGTTGACGACTGTCGAGAATACGCGCGCCAGGTTCCATCTCTATGCTTGCCAAACCACGGATGAATCGACTTCGGTGACATCAAAAACCATGGAGTCCGGACCTGGGCTTGAGGAAGACAAGCTGCCGTCTCAAAGGTCGTCAGCGAGCGTGCGATCTGCAGAGTACAAGGGCATGCCTATGATAGCTGAGTGTCATGCATTGTTACCTTTCGACATTGCCACCTTCTTCTACACAAGAGAGTGCATCTATGGTTCGAATGGCTTTCCCGATGGTTTTATTGCATGCCTAACTCAGAGAGGGCATGGTTGTGTGCTTGCAGCATCGAAACTGTCCATTCAACAGATGCAGGACCTAGGCTCCAAAACTGATGTACCCGCGGCAGCTACGACTGAACATGCAACTCGACGCCCTTTCCAACCTGCGGAATGGATACACAGGCTCTTGCTCTGGAACAAAAGTTTCATAGCTGGTCCACCTGCGGCAAATACTTCTGGGCGCAACCGATGGGCCTCGCTCCGGGTCTTGTCGAGGGGCTTTCTAGGTCACCGCAATCCGTCAAATGATTCACCGAAGCGCTCAAGATTGCCAGCTCTCCAGAGGTCTATGCCCAGTGTTCCATGGTCCTGCTCACTGCTAATCGAACACCACGACACATTCGCATATGAGTACGAAGGCAAGATTGTACTTGGAAAAAGCCGAGTCGGCAAGACTTACTTTCAAGACCTGACCGTAGGCGCAGAATACGAGCTGCTCACATGGCAATGGGAGCCCTGCTTCGTCGCGCATAGCCCTTCATCAGTGGGATCGCCGGCTTCTCCGCGTATGCAGTACCAAATATCCGGACTTCCGCATATATGCAGCCGGCGCAAGGCAAGACAAGCATTCGCAAGGCAGTTGCACCCTTTGCAAAGCCAAGAGTCGCTTTTGATGTTCAAGCACGACAAGCAATCACTTGCCTTTGCATCGAACGAGCCTCCTACATAGGGAGCCCCTAAGAGACGCGCTGTCTGCGTCACGAAAAAGCACTACAAAAGTTCAACACAAGCGATCAACTACCGCAATGTCAAGGGCCCTTGTAGAGTCCGGAATCTTTTCAAGATTGCTCTCGCGGTGATCATTGTGGTCGGGACTTTGATATACAGGTGACGCACGATCATCGCTGGTTTTATTGACGGTGTAGGGCAAGTGGACTGCTCTGACGACTTCTATTGTTCGCATACGGGGTTGTTTGGTGGGTGTGAGGGAGTACGCTAATAGTAGCATGTCACTTCTCTGTAAAATCTGTCAGTCCCTCCAGAGTTGGTGTTGGTGACAATACCCCTCAGGCCTTCTCTATTTTCGGGATCAAACATCGTGTCTGAGATCGGAGTATCCGGCTCTGTCCTCCCTCCTTTCCACAAGCATGTCGTTGCGGATAGGTGCGGGAAAGCTGTTGTCCAACAAAAGCATGCCCGGTGGACACTGTTGTTGGAGTGTGTGAAGTAAACTCTTCCGGACGAGGATTACCTTGTCTTGAACGGACCGCAGAGAAAGCTTGTACGATGTTTGCAGACAAGGGACCAATTCTAATCAATGGAGCTGCGCGTAAAAGTCGCACCCTTCCAGCCTCTGTCCTCGCCGCACGACTGCAACCTGCAGCGGACGCGAAGTCTTGAGCAGCTATGTTTCTACTCCTAGCAGCAATGACCCCGCTGGATGTGAATTCCACTCCCACAAACCTACGTACATACGAACAAGGATCTATAATCATAATATCCTGGAGCACATGTCCCAGCACGTTTTACTTTGAAGTCTACAAGGGAGTCCTTCACGCACAAGGACGGATCTCCGGGATAATCTGAAGTTCGTGCTTATTGAACGAGTCTCGTGTCTACATGTGTATAATAAGAAGCCACGAGATCCAGTTCCTAAAATCCTTCTGTCAACATTGCAATCAACAACCGGTTTCTACTGGCATTCACATAGCTCTACGCCTACCTGGACACATATCAGCCGCGATGAGTATCCCTCGTCATCTTGCCCTCGGGTGTCTTCTGTTGCTGTCACCCCTTCTGGTCTTTGGTGACAATTGTAGCACGGCGGGCACGGCATACGCCTACTACGGAAGTGCTTACTGCGATAAACACGCGTGGCGTGCGAGCAGGTCCTGGGACTCTTTCAACGATGACCGCGGTCTCAGATGCATGAGTCTGCTTTCCCAGAAGGAGCATGGGGAAGTAGGAAGCGTGTACAAAACGACTTCCAACCATTTATGCAGCGTTGAGTTCTACACAAGCACTGACTGCTCGGGAGACTCTTTTGCGGCTGCACAAGCTAATGCTGGAAAATGTACCACCATACAGGATGGTGCGAGGTCTTGGCATGCTCAATGTAGCTTCCCGGACCCGCCATGTTAGTGATGGTTGATGAGTGCCGAGGGCAGGCGCATCGCGACATCACGACGACCTCATCACTAGCCCTCAGGTATACGGACTGAACAAATGCCGACATTCTCTTTCGATCGCAGCGGGCCCTTTTCGCAGTCAAATATCTTTGGGTATGGATGACCCACGAGGCGTTGGACACTTGGACTCGGCCAAGCAGCACCCTTCTCTTGGTATTAGGATCATGTCCAGCCGCCCGATGTTGAACGGTGCAGTGGTCATGGTTCAGGAGGAGTTCGTCTGGGTATTGAGTTGCGGGGACGAACATGTTGCAGGCGATTGCGAATCTCTGTTTACGGTGCAACGAGGTTGTGTCGACCTTCATTGTACACTAGCCGTTTCGACCGTTTTGTCAATTGAGGTGGAGACTTACTACTACGGTTTTGCACTTCTTGACGGAATGTTTGATTCACCGACCCTTTGATCTTTGATATAAACCGGTTATGAGTGCCTGGAGTTTCTGACCTGTCCTTATCGTCTCCAGGCCACCAGACCGCTCTGGTGACGGCCTTGGTGGTGCCTCTGATCATTCAGAGCTCCGGCCTGGGCAATAGCGAGCATTTCTTGCGCGGCGGTACGCACTGCGCTGTTCCTCTCCTCCGCGTTGTTGGCGAGCTCTAATATGATCCAGGTGTAGCCAGATTTGCGATGGCTGTGTCGGCAGTGGCTGTGACCCCTGCGCGGGCTGTGGCTCCTGCGCTGGCCGGCGATTTTGTGTTCCTTGTACAGTACTGGTTGTGGATCTGGCGCCGGTGATGGCTCCTCAGTTTGAAGTCGAACAGTCGTTGCTCTACTCGCTGGATCTGAGTGAGGCGTGGTCTCCCTAGATATGGAGTACCATCTAACTGCCTTAAGATCTTCCTGGCCCGCCTGTCTTCTCCAAGCATCTATGGCGGCTGTGACCGCCTAGCCGCTTTCTCATGCAGAGACTATGTCAGAAGACCGGAGAATACACGACTTCCGAGGCTTGCCATCGTCAAAGGTTGCCCATACAAGGGTCATGGGACCACGTCCACGGGAACCAGCACGAGCTCTGGCTTCCAGTTTCTCAAAGACTGACGCTACGCCTTTAATCATGAAGTTTTCATAGTGATCACGACGGATCTCAGACCGTTCACTGAGTTTCAGCTTCTCAGCTTTCTAAGCAGCTGTTTTGCTCGGCGTCTGGAAACGCTGTAAGCAGCCCATTCCAAAATAGCTCGCTTTGATGATCATGTAGTGATTGCCTGCCTGACCTCGGAACCTGACGACAGACTTGTGGCCCCAGCCCTATTTGCGGAACCTAACGATGTCTCCATGCTCTCCATCGGACTTGCCGCGGTCAACGAAGTAGAGGCGATTGTTCGACTGCAGTGAAGGTATAGCTCCCGCCGCTACCAGCCGCGTGTAGCCTTTTGGCTCGGAGGAGTCGGCGAGAATTGGCTCCTGCGGTGGGCTAAGAAGATCTCCGACACCGAAAGTCTAGTCAGATGGGCCCAATTCATCCAGGTATAGATACCTCGCCCGCTGCTGTAGACCGCAAGCTTCTATATTCAATAAGTCTTGCAGATTGGCGCGTGAATCAGGGAGCAAAGAATTACGGATCTCCTGAGCCCGCTGGAAGACGTTGCGGTAGAACTGAGGACCAAAAACATCCTCTGGCACATCTCGCCATAATATTCCGTTCAACTGTGGGAGAACTTCTGCAGCGGCAGACCACGATGAGACGAGGCTTGCCAGGAGTGCAGAGCCCGAATCACGAGAAAAATAGGGCAATGCTCGATGAGCATGATCAAAGATACTTTCCGGGTTATGCTGGTATCCACTGTGTCTGTGAAAACCTTGAGACTCCACTACACGCTCCAAAAAGGCCTCACCGTCAGGGCCTAGAGCATCTGGCAGTGTAGCTGCCAACGGTCGCTCAAACTGTACATCATTCATAGGGTCGTTGATGGGTCCATGGCTACTGGTCACACCAGCGGCTTCGTGCGTGCCCGAAGAAGCTTGGTTGTCACCTTGATTCCTTGTTTCAGCAGGACGTTGCTCATTAGTCCTGGAGGCCTGGAGCTGGGATCCAATTGGAATGTTACCCCTTGCGCCGTCGGGCTGAGTATCGATCGCTGGATTTACCACTTTTGAGTCATGTACTGAGACCCGTCGACGGACTGATGCTCACTGCAGTAGAGCCTTGGGCTCCCTCGATGGCCTGGCTACTGCTCGCCACGGTACTTTGTTACCCAGCATCAGCCTGCGCATTACTTAGTTGAGATCTATCGACTGTCTCATGGACGGTGTGGGAACTGCTCGCCGCGGTACCCGTAAGGCAGTGGTCCCTTGAGCATTACCCTCTGGAGATTCATTGGTGTTCAAATTACTACTTATGTTACGGGCACCTTCAGACTCAGTAGCTTGGCTCTTGTTCACTGGTCCTGCACCTTGTGCCTGCATAAGCTGAGCAGCAACATTAGTAACAGGTGGAGGTTCATGAACGACATATGGCGCTGCTGTATTATCTGTTGCCCGTCGCGATAGCATTAGCCTCGCGTGAGTTCAGAGAGCGTGTCTCAGCACCACGTGTGGTTCTGGAGATACCAGAAGGTGCAGCCAATGCAGTTGCAGTAGTCCATCCGCTAGCTGGAGTTCTTGGTCCACGTCCACTGCGTAGAGTCCCGCGCGGTGATGCTACCGCGGCGTTCGCTGTAGCAGTGTCGACTGGTGGAAGGCCTGCGACACATGGAGATCGCCGCCGAGCACCATCTCAGCCCTAGTATCGGAAGGAGAGGCAGAAAGCAGATGGTTCGAGGCTCCGGCCTACGGAGCGTCATTAGAGGTCGTTTTATGTATCGAACAATTGTAAATCAAAGCAGAGGAAAGAATGGAATAGCAGCCAGCTGCTTGGGGAACAAACCTTAGAGAACTGATCCGCGCTTTATAGTCATACCTACGCCGGTTTTTGTGCCGAAACATGTCTACAACTGCCAGTTTGGTATCGCCAAAAGTGTGTGTATACGTCCTTTTTCTCCCCGCAATACTAGCCCAGTTTGGCGGCATTTACATCGACCGTTGTTGCGAGTTCCCAGTAACGTTAACGCAAGTCTTAGGCATAGGCAAGCTACACAATTTTGCACTTCAGAGCCAAAGGCTGCTATTGGTGGATTTTATAACTTTTCTGCCTACTAAACTCGCTGGCTTCGATTGTTGTTTGGCATTGATATTTGTCTTCCATTCGTGTTACGTAATTCATGTTGCGAGTATTTCAAATGCTTGCGAAAACTATTCTAGAGTTTTAGCAACAATCCTCTGCTGTTGGTAGACCTCTGACAGATCTAAAGTACTTGGATAGAGTGACGCAATGTTCAGAGCAACGCCGATGATATCTTGAGGCCCCTAGTCCCTCGCTACTACCTTGAACAGGACAGGGAATACTCTCTTACACTCGTGCAATCGAACAAAGGCTCCTCCTCTCGCGGATCGTATCCACCCTAATGCAGCATAATATAGGTCCTTTAGGTTTTGTCTTCTGATCCAATCTTTAGCCCGTTCAGCAACTGAGGCGGGACACTATGCTGGATTTTAGTTTACAATCACCTGGTAATATAGTGTTGACGACAATATGGTCTCCTACCGTGTCACGCCCTATCTCGAAGACATTATAATATAGGGGAGCACTTGGTGGATGCTCACGGAGTGTGAAAGAAGCGTATCCTGTGTGGGTTTCTAAGCTCGTCTACTCGTGTATTGAGACAATAGCTGCACTTCGACTGCCAAATCTCTCTAGCAAAACCTCGCCAACTCATGTCGTCTGATCAACAATGCGATACTCATCTGAGCACAAGTCCAAAGCACTGTCGAGCCTCTGGTGACTAAATCTTATCGTGTCGCCGCAATCTAGCTGGTAGTAATTTCAATCGATCGTGAGTGATAATGACAATTCGATTGCGCTTTTCGTAGGACTTCTAGCATGCCGAAGCTGGCTGACTGGACGATAGAAGTTCGTTCCTTTTTCGAGCTTATCTCCACCGGTCACTTTTCTGCCAGCCATAGCTATGGTGCTCGTGCAGTAGTACGATAAGATCTCCTACTGTTTAGACACTTGGCAAGCACGAACAACTGATCATGGTGAATGAGTCACAAGTGACGATGTTAGAGCGCGCATGAGATGAATCTGGAGGCGAAGTATCTATTCCATTTGTGACATGTCTGAGACCGCGTTTTCATTCATACCTCTTGAATTACCCTGGGTATGATCTGTATCCCCAGAAAAGTCGCAATCTCTTCTTCGTTGAGCACCGTGAAAATCTGACACCCATCCGTGCCAAAGGACATAAATCCGATACCACCATGCTTCGCGGCGCAGGTCTCAAACATCTGAGTAGAGCAGTACTTCCGGGGAATCCATTCTATCACATTGCACGTCGATGCGATGAGCGCTCGCCCATTCCCGAGGATTTCACCGCTAAAAGGCGGCCTTTGGGCGGATAATGTCCATTCGTCTTCTGCTTGGCAAAGCTGGTTGATAGCGCATACTATATCGTTATCTGTACAGGCCTCGGCACTGAGATTATGGCCTAGAGAGTCCGGTGCCGCCGGGCACGAATCGACGTGAGCTCGAGTCAGGGTCCAGAAAATGGTGCCAAGTATATTGGTCTTAGCAGTGCTGCCCATGGTTCACAATCAGTTCTCTTCGTGCTTGCCATTGGAGGTTAGAGTGAAGTTCGGAGCCTCAAATAAGAACGCTATGATAAAATTGCTCAAAATCGCACAAAAGTGGCTGTAGCAGGGCTGCGGGTAAGCACCATTCACCGCGGACGAGGGATAGAACTTCGATACTTCAGAGCAATTCTGGGAGCTCTTGGATTTCCTTCGCTCTTGTGTTTATCTCGTCGAGCGAATCCGCGCTACATAGCTCGGCGGCCTGGTCAAGCTGAGAACGTGCGTGATGGGAACGCAGCAGCCATATTATACTCTTACGGTACTGCAGTACCCGCAGCCCAATTAAGCTCGAAGACGAGTAAGAGTATTGAGAAGTGAAGCAAGACTACTACTCCCGAAAAGTCATGCAGAATGTCTTTTATAGGTAGTAACTCAAAAGGCCGAGCAGATAACTTCTAAGCAAGCATACTCGAAGGCTTCTATATACCCTGTTATCTGAGTAACAGCGGCGCAGACCACCAGGATGTGCGTGAATGAGTGGGAACTGCACATGTCAAATTTTCTCAGGCAACCATCTTTCAGGAAACCTCACATTTCGAATCATGTCTATTACGAGCACCGTTTCTCTGCATAAAGCGTTGTTCCAGGTAGAAGGCAGCCTATCTTTGCTACCAGAGTATAGGTGAGGACTTTTTGATTCACCAGGCCTAGCCCGAGTATACTGAGCCTATGGATCAAGGGTGCCACAACGGACATACCAGTCGCCGCGAACCCCAAGGTTCGCATGAAGCGATATTTACGGCTCTGGTGATTGGAATGAATGTTCGTCATGACGGTCAATGCCCCAATAATCACAATATAGAGGCCGATAAAGACGGTGTTAGCTCGGGTTGCCAGTCCTGGGGCAAAGAATGTCGAGTATGGGAGGATCAACTAACCATAGGCCAACAAGTATTGCGTAACCTGATCTCACGCCAACAAGGTACTGGAGAAGATACCACTCGCCGAGGAGGAAGACAACGGCCGGGACGAGGTGAGAATAGATGTTGACTGTCTCGTTGTTGAGATACCACCAACTGCGGCACGAGGCGCGAACCGCGTCTGCTATGTACCGGTGACCGCGAAGAACCCATTCATGGTTGTCGTCTTGAAACCATTGCGGCATTTCATGGAGTGGGAGAAGCGCTGGGCGCCCTGCCTCTTCCAACCCGGATCCGGATGTGTCGTCTTCCATGCCCGGCCTTTTGCGAGTCTCTGGCTCCTTAGGCGGCTAGGCTCAAGAGATTATAGTAGATCACGTAGTCAAGGATTATTCTTTGGAGAGTACTCAGTAGACAGAGCGGAGCGATATAATTGAGAATGGAGTGTCAATTCCAATCAGCGAAGGTGTAGCATGAGTTGAACGCCTCGAAGCCATAAGGGCATCTCGACTTAACTAAATACATAGGAGACTTTGCTTTGCTCTGTGCTGCTCAATAGTGCTCTGCTGAACAGAGCACAGAACAGCACAGAGCAACTCTACAGCGGCTGCGCCCGCTAACAGTGGAGGTTCGATCAGTTGGCTGTCAGCTTCCCACATCGATCCGTAACACCTGTTATCTGACTCTAACTGCAATATTTTGTGTCCGGGGTACATGATCTAACGTTACTTGTCGCATATTTGTACCCATCGATTCCGGTGTTGCTAGCATAATATTGGCAGGACTGTTGAAAATCATCTCCGTCGAGCTTCTTAGATGAATAATTGCAATAACCGTTTCGATACTCAGCCTATATAGAGTTAGTAAGAGGTAGGTTAGCTTTTCGCTAATAATACTAACACTATTGGTATAGTATGCAGTGCACACTTTCTCAGTAAGTTTGTCATTATGGGCGAATTTCTTTCCACTAGTTCTAATAGCGCAAGCGAGTTTGGAGTGATCCTTTCGAGCGACAAGGCTGCCATGAGTAGAATAGTCGCTTGCTACAGCGGTTACGTCTCGTGGCGAGTCAGACGCTGGCCGAGCCCTAGGTATTCCATATTAGCACAAACAACGAGCAGTATAATGTATATTATAGTGTCAAAACTCACATCGAGATACTCGTCCCGAAGAGCATAAAAGCAAGGACACTTTGGTAGTGCATATTGGAAAACCTGGATTAGAGTAGAGGTTGGTATAGCTTGTCTTGTATACTAATGTCGTAGGAAGCTTAGATAGCCTTATGAATGCAGATAGAAAGGAATCGATGGTATACTTATATAGTAGATTGTTTCTTTGTGCTCTTGTACTCGAGATACCGCGTGCTAGGAGCGCTACTAGACCATTCAGTGTATACGGCATACGTGCAGGCGACGAGAGCCGGGGCTTTGTTAGGCCCGATACGAAGCGGCAGATCACGTAGACAGTACTCGAGACACCGCGTGCTAGGAGCTCTACTAGACTATACGGTGTATAGGGCATACAGGCGACGAGAGCCGGGGCCGTATCAGGCGCAATACGAAGCGGCAGATCACGTAGACAGTGCTCGAGACACCGCGTGCTAGGAGCTCTACTAGACTATACGGTGTATAGGGCATACAGGCGACGAGAGCCGGGGCTTTATCAAGCGCAATACGAAGCGGCAGATCATATAGACAGTGCTCGAGACACCGCGTGCTAGGAGCGCTTCTACACTATGCGGTGTATAGGGCATACAGGCGACGAGAGCTGGGGCCTTATCAGGCGCGATACGAAGCGGCAGATCACACAGAAAGTACTCGAGACACCGCGTGCCAGGAGCGCTACTACACTATACGGTGTACAGTCTCTACGAGAAACCATAGTAATCCCTGCTAGCGTCTTGCATACAAGAACTGCCTGTGCTCACCCGCACGGACGACTATTGTTATGATCGCTGTGATTCCGAACTAGCAGGGATTACTATGATTTCTCGTAGAGATTGTATACGGCATACAGGCGACGAGAGCCGAGGCCTTATCAGGCGCGACACGAAGCGGCAGATCACACAGACAGTACTCTCGTACTCGAGATACGGCGTGTTAGGGGCATCGGCTAGCGAGCAGAAGCGAGCATTTCTCATCGGCCTGAAAATTCGGTGCTATTTGGTTGACGGTACTTTCGCTTGTACCTCCCTAAATGGGCTTTGATGATACCCTAGGATCGCGAAGTGCTAGTCCTTGATCGCACGTAGACCCATGCCCACCGGTCCTTAAGCAGCGTCGCGACAATCGTGCGTCTCGATCGGGCAGTATTCGTGGTCATTTTTAGGCGCCAATTTTTCGAAGTTTTGGCGGACATCGTCTGCCTACATCACGCGCCAGCCGCTGACGGTAGCGGCCCGTCTGCCCGCTCCATCCGAAATGCTTCCCCATCTTACCAGTCCTCGAACGCTGAGACATCTTTCACGATTGGCTTGGGTGGTAACGAGGAACGAGCCTCTGCTCTTTGGCGGGATGGAGAAGAGGCGAGACACATGGCGCAGGTCCATGCCGAGAGAACGGCAGCCACATTAGTGTTGCAAGAGCTTATGAAGAGAAACTATCTTGAAGCTAGGTGCTTTCCGAGATGGTCGGATAACTTACTGTAGCGTGGCCAGTCGTATAGAAAATTCGATGACACAGGGAATTCTCATTGACCCTGAGATTGCGACAAATAGAACCACCAGAGTTGGCATTATGCGGTCAGAGAGAGGCAGCAGGGAGACTAGACGTTCGAGCATGGATCGTCGAGCATGGACTTTCTGAATCTGGTGCTGAGACTCGCCGCAACCTCGAGGGTCCATGATTGTCGACCTAAGTTCGACCCAGCAAGTCCCTGGGCTGTCTCTTCCCGACTATAGGAACGCCACTTTTGGCGAGTGTCGCTGTCGCGATTTCAGGGTCAACTCGAGTCCCCTCGCCGTCGATTTCTTCACAGCCGTGGTGTACTCGCTACATAGAAACGACAGCTCCGTCGCTTGTTCTGCGGCATCATACATTAGGATGTCCTACCAATAGGAAAAAGTCTAGGAAGTCTTTCTAATGATAACCCAACTTTAGGTGCACGTGGATTTCTCAGGGCTATACACGAACACCACGGACATAGCCTTCACGCCCTGGTCAGGACAAAGATCACACAGAAACCTAGAAGATCGAAGTAACTGTCGCCAACTTGGGATGCTAGTGAGATAGTTCGCGCCTTGGGGAAAGTAGTCAGAACGAAATATGATACAAGTTCTTCTCCTTAGGACGCCAAAGAGAATGTGTGCGCGATTCTGCAAAAGAACCGCCGAGACTGGACACAAAGACAAGTCCTGGACCCAGAGCTGCTAGAACAGCGCCATTTTCAACGCTTGATAAAAGCGAAAAGCACCTCAGACCAGCTCGTACGCGCAGCTCGCCATTCTTCACTACTGAACGCCTCGGAAATTCCATTCGCGCCCGCAGCGATCTCGACGCTAGGGATGCTCGACGCTTTGATGATCTCCTATGCCAATAATACTACGTGCGTCCTCGGCGCTAAAGCCCGGTAAGAGTGCATAACCCTCCCGTTGCGCTATAGCAGCGGCCTCACGATTCGCAAGGCGAGATCGGGCTCACGTTTGCGTACTACGCTCGCGCAGTAGTGGGATTCGAGTGCGGCATTGGTAGTACTAGCATTTTCGCGTGCGCGCGCCGTGACTAACCGATGCTATTACTGCTCTTACTTCCGCTTTCGTGCCCGGAGGACTATCTTCGGCTAAAGCGCTTCGGCGGTCTTGGTATAAAGGGAGAATCATCCTTATTAGTACTATCGCTTACGTTATTTTTCATCTTATCTTATAGCAAAGTCTTATTAGTCGAATACCTAGAGTAAGTTAGCCTTAGTTATCTACGCTCTACTTCTAAAAAAACTATAATAATAGAGAAAACTATAATCTATACTACTAGTTAGCTATAAATAGTATAGTAATACTATAGCGATACGTATTTATATAATAGCTTACCTAACTAATATAATCTAATAAATCTAGTAGTTAACTACTAGATTTAGGTCTAGAAAGAGTTTAGTATAGAGCTTTATCTACTAGATTTAGGCTACTAGATTTATTTTACTATTCTACTCTATTTATTACCTATATATACTAAAAAATAGATATAGAGCGCTTTTCTATATTATTACTAAAGACTTTTATATACTATAACTTATACTTATAGAATAGTCTTTTTATTAATATATCGCTAGAGTTAATAGAAGTTATACTCTTATAAGCGCTT
>JALRML010000062.1:0-99104 GCA_026120125.1 Pseudocercospora vitis
ACTTATATTTAAGTAAAAAACTTATAAGTAATATAAAGTATATAAATAGTACTAAATACTTATAAAGGTATAATTTCTATTAACTTTAGCGACTTATTAATAAAAAAACTATTTTATAAGTATAAATTATATTTTATAAAAATCTTTAGTAATAATATAGAAAAGCGCTTTATATCTATTTTTTAGTATATATAAATAGTAAAATAAATCTAGTAGCCTAATTCTAGTAGATAAAGCTCTACGCTAAACTCTTTCTAGACCTAAATCTAGTAGTCGACTACTAGATCTACTAGATTATATTAGATAGAAATAAATTATAGTATATTACTATTTTATATATTAATTATAATTAGAATAATAATATATTAAATTTATATAGAAAATTAGAGATCTATACTAGAGCTTTAAAGACTTAATCTATTCTAATATAGTTACTACTAAGATTAAGAAAATCGAGCTATCTAGTAACTTAAATCTTAGAACGAGCTTGAATTTCGTAGTACTTCTAGTATCGCGACGGGCGCGGTTTAGAGAAAGAAAGAATTATTTTACTATCGCTCTAGCGATTACTTTCCGTTCTATGCATTGCGATTTATCCTCTTACAACACATAGTAAGAAAGCGCGCTACCGTAGTGACTGCTGCGCATCGCCCGGCTGAACGGATCCAAGAACACTTTGGCAGCATCTTCCGGTCTATACAATGGCTTGTCGCGCAACCTGACGAACTTGTTGCTCATTATCGCTTTCGCGAACTCCTGGTTGGCCTTGCGGCGGCGCGGCAACAGGCGTTCACGATAGCGAGAGAATGCTTCTTCGCTAAGGGAAGCGAAGAAGTACTCCGGTGCTACACCGATGATTTGTCCACCTTTCTGACCGAATCCAAAGGACGTTAGCACAAAGGCTTTGATGGTCCCTACGTGTACGTTCTCCTTGGGAATCAGCAAAAGGTCAAACTCTCGCAGCGCGGGATCGACATTGTCCACGGTCCGGTTGGCAGGTATCAGTCCAGACTTCATCATCTGTAGACAGCCGTTCAACATCCATGACGCAGCGGGTCCTTTAGGATGGCCGGTGAGAGACTTCTGGCATACTGTCCACAGTGGATTGCCTGGGTTTCGACCGAGGTGCTGCAGCTGCCTGGACAAGACACTAGCCTCATTAATGTCGCCGGCCTTGGTCGAGGTGGCATGCAGCGAAGCCACACCTATGTCCTCGATGGAGAGGCCGTAACCGGCCAAAGCGGCTCGTATCGGAGACACGTAGCCAGCGTGACCAATGCTCGACGACTCACCGATGGATGGCGACGGCGGAAGGCGCTGGCATTTGAGGTCGTCTTCAACTATGAGATAGTCTAAGGGACTCTGACCCTTGGTGTCCGGTAGTGGCGGAGAGCTCTCGTCTGCAGGGAGGAACTCAGTACTCAAGCTTCTTGGCGACGCGATGGAGAGTGAACGAGGAAGCGCACGTGTGGAGTGCATGTCCTCCCTGGCAAAGGTAAGCAGGCCCTTTCCGGGAGCTGGAAGCGACATAGCTACGGTATCACCAGCCATTGTCGACTCGGCGATGACCCCGTAGATGGGAAGGCCCATAGTAAGGGCAATGTCTGCTCTACAAAGGATTTGGACTCCGCAGCCATGCGACTCCACGAACCCGGAGCGACTTTCGGCCAGAGGCCTGGACGACTCGAGGGGTGCCCTGCCCTGAAGTTGCTCGTTGACAGGATTCACAGTGGCTTTGAGCTTGGCGAATCCCTGTACTTCGTCTTCTTGCAAGTCATCCGCAGCGCCTACGAGGCACATCTTGGTCCGCCCTAGCCTGATTGACTCTATGGCTGAGTCAAGAGACTCGACTCCCGTTGCGCAGGCTCCAGCTGGCGTCTTGATCGGACCAGCTGCTCCAAGGAGAAGCATGTTGATCCACGCAGGCAGTGCGTTGGGGAAGCTGTCGGCCAGAGTGTCGGTGGAGATTGTGCGATCGAGGAAAGCATCGCGGTAGAGGTTCTTGGTCTTCAGAGTCGAGCCCAGTGAGGTCCCCAGGAAGTTACCGAACTCCGAGAGGTGGATATGGGAGAAGACTTCGGCGGGATCGGATAGACCTGCGGCGTGAAAGGCATCAGCGACGCAGCAAAGTGCGTATAGCACCACAGGATCCAGCTGTCGAGCAATGTCCTCAGGAATGCCATACTTTTCTGCGCTCCATCCACGTGGCAGCGCGCCTGCAATGACCCCTGCCGCCGGTGACGTTTGTTTAGGGATCATGATCGTCGCTCCACGCTTAATGCGAACCAGATAGTTCTCGCTTCCGGCGATCGCACGCACCGTCACACTGGCGCCGTGTTTTGCTTTGAATGCTTCCGCTGACGCGGGAGAGGCTTCGAATTCAGGTAGGTCCTGCTCCATGACCTTCTCCTCCAGGGTCTCCTTGTGTTCGGGCGACCAGCCAAAAGTCTCGCCACTTGGACTAAGACGACGCACGCCTGTATACTGGGCAATGTGATCACCGTATCTGTCGGGTATCTCTTCGTCCCTCACTGGCTCTCCAGATGTCTGGTCTACCCAGCCCACATAATAAGACCCATTGCCAAGAGGGCCATTATGATGCCTGATCAAGTTCATGAGCCAAGCCATCTCGATATGTCCTTCGAGACTCAACTCCCCCTTGCTCTCCACCTCCCAGCGCGTTCGTGCGCTTCCGTAGGGGCCAAGCTCTGACATGCCTACGACCACGATATGATCGCCCAGGCGGGTGCGCAATGTGTTGCGCTGCTGGAGCGGTCTGATCTCCCGATCGAAGTCGGGTAGATGAGGGAATTTGATGGTGAGAAGGGCCTTTTTGCTCGATAGTGTCTTTCCAGAAGTGTCTGGACCTGCCGAGATGCTGTGTAGGATCTGTCGCTTCTCGATCTCGTCTTCTGCTTTGACAGCCCTCCTCTCAAGGACGGTACGTTGGATGCTGCTGTGGGCAGACGTCATGAGTTGTGCAGCATTAGGCAATGCTGCTAGGGCACCACCAAAATCAGCCAGTATAGGCTCTCTTTCACAAAGCTCGACCAGGTTCGGTGTCATCATAACGAAGATGTTGAAAGCCATTTCCTCCGCAGAGAAGGTCAGAGCGCCACGGGCTTCGATTGACTCAGCGATCGGATCATTGACACGCATGACTGTGGTGGAGCGAGTCCAGCCAATGCTCAGACCACAGATGGCGAGATGACTGCCCCACGACTCGGATGAGACGCGGTTGAGTAGTGCCTCGAGACCCAACTTGGACTCTGAGTACAGGCCATCGCCGCCAAAGATACCATGGTTAGGTGACAGCGGAAGCAGAACCTGAGTCGGGTGGCAGTCGATACCGCGGGATTTCTGGTTCTTGATAATGCGACCCAGAAGGCGGTAGACATTGACCAGCATCATTCGATGTGCTAGCTCGTTCCGTGCCCCGATGCTTTCCACCCCGTCACCTAATTCCGACGCAGCGGCAAAGGGCAGAATGGCATCCAATTCATAGCCCAGGCTGCCATAGACGTGGTCGATCAGTTGCTCGCAATCTTGAGCACTAGCCTGATTGAGTTGAACGAGACGCAACTCGGAATCTTTAGCTCCCGCTCCGTGGTATAAGCGCTGGAACTCGCCAGCCGCGTCGGCGAGCGGTCGACTAGTTGTCACAATGACCTTGGCCCCTGCTTGTAGCAGGAGGTGAACCACCCGAATGGCGATCGAGCCTGGACCAGCGCCAGTGACCAGAACCACTTTACCGGGCATAGTACAAGACGACAACAGAGCACAACCCATGGCGGAGAAGAGTTGGCTCGTGAGCGAAGCGTTAGGCAACCATGAAGTACCACTGCGAGTGCATAATGCAACTGGGGAGGTGAGGGTCGGACGTTCGTGTCCACCCACGACTGCCTTTTGCAGCATGTGAACGTAGGCCAATGGGTCGGATTCGAACTCCGCATCAGGACTCGATGTGGAACGAAGGGTCGAGTCAGAGCCCGTTCCCTGCATCCCTCCATACCATTCACGAGAAGATTGGCTGAGGTGCCGTGGACACTCTTCATACACCACATCACCTGTGGTGGAGATGCGTGTGGTCGGCCTAGATGGTCTCAACATCACGCCGCCATAACCACCTGTATACGTCGACTGCGCAAAGAGTGGCACAGAGTCAAATACAGCACGGAGATAGTCGTCGAGACGGTGCCGGTGTGGTGGCAGGGCACGAATGTACGCGAGCAAGGGCGCATCCAAACTGGCCATGAGCCGGCGTACGATACGATGGAGCTCGATGGCTGTCGGTGGCTCAGGCGCCAAAGACGACCCAGCCAGGAAGACGAAAAGTTCCTCCCGCACCACGCTCCACCAGTCGTTATACCGACGGATTTTGTTGGCGTCAAAAAGCGGTCCGATACGGTCGAGGAATTCCAGACCCAGTTCGGCTGCGTATGCGTCGCACCGCTGTTGCAGGTTCGAATTTTTTTCGAGGCAATCATCTTCCAGCCCGCCATCGCTGCTGTCAACACCGCCGTGGCCAGGGGAGGCTGTAGATGCTGGGAGCTGCAGGCCAGGATCGGTCTTCTTCCTATCCTGGTCACCTGGGTGTTGACGGGCGAGCCTCTTCAATTCATCGCCTTCGGATGCAGCTTCTATCTGCTCGGTCACACAGCTGTCGAGAAATCGATGAGCGTCGGTGGAGCTCGCCAGGCGTGAGGCGGGAGCAGCCACCAAAGCGAACATTAACGTCGCCAATGCCCGTGATCCCATCAGTCCCCATGCCGTGGCCAGATAGCGTCGCACGGCAATAACACTGCCCATATCAGGAGGCATCTTGGCGCTGCACATTCTGTTCACTAGGTCCGTCGTGACGCTGCCCAGCTGGTCTCTGCTGCCAAGATATCCTCCCAGTGTCGCCAAGGGCATAGACTCGGCTCCGTCAGGTACATGTCGTCCACGGTACTCAGACAGGATATCACCCATGATCTCGTTCTGCACAATGGACTTGCCGCCACTTAGCTGTTGTATGCTCATCGAAGAGTCCACTGCAGCCAGTCTGCGCTTGTGTGTCCCTCTCGCAACTAGCATCTGGAGCACAGTCACAGCTGAGAGAGCTACGTCCATTATCGAATTCGCCGGTGATGCACTGGCCGCAGGAGCCACGGTTGGAGGATTGACTACTGCTGGATCTTCTCCTTCTCCCTCTTCCTCCTTGCCCGCATTTCCATCTGATTCAACTGTCTCGTAGACATACTCAATCTCACTAGCATTGGTGCTGCTGGCTAAGAGCCTAGTCGTCTGCGCACACGCGTGTTGCCCTCTCGTAACCATGACGGCCATTTGCTTCCGACCCATGCCCGTCAATGTTGCTGTTGGGCCGATCTCTACGACCTGTTGCACTCCTGTGGAATCGGCAAAGAGTACATCTTGTGTCGTTGTCCACAGCACGGGAAAGGCGAACTGGTGCCTGTTCACAACGCGGGATCAAGGTCAGCGACCAATGTGCAGTCAGGGTCAATTTCCGATCGCTCACGCCATAAGGTCCGCCACCAATTTCTTCGCAATCATGCGTTCATCCACTTGATTGATCATCATGGCTGTCTAGATGTGTAGCAGATCAAGTCTGCCCTAGACACGAAGTGCTCCAGCGGCGTGAGATGAGCAGGGTTGGAAAGCAGGGCCCAGGGAAATGCTCAATCGCTGCGATGGCCCCAATCTGCATTCCTTCTCACGTTGCTCAACGCTGCGAGGTACTGCTATGAGGCAGTGACTCTCACGGAAAGGACAAGCATTCGACATTGACAAAGGACGTTCCATCAACGGATGTACAAGGTTATGCACCGACGGACCCATGCTCGATACTGCCCGAAGCCCATGTCCGATCTATGCCTGTGCCTTCTCTGCTTCGCTCTGACAACTTCTCGGTGCCACGCTGGACTCGCCAACTTATTTCCGATAGTCCTCAATGTGTTGTGTCATCACTCTAGTGGAAGGGACCACCGGTGTAAGAGCGCCGAAATGTAATCAGACCACACATTACCGAAAGTGCGGGCGTGATACGACCGTTTTGCTCGGAGTTCCGCACTGAGCTGTGGAGGCTCATGGTTACACAAGCTATGCGGATACAGCATTATAGCTGGGATTACGAGATATGTGCTCAGGCAAATGAATATGCTTAGACCAACCACATTGTTCTTGTACCAAGATTCTTTTCTGTGAGATGGTCAACGTCAGATAGCGTGCAGTCATTCAGCGAGATCCTCTCCACAACCCAACCAAATGGCACTTGAACGTGCAGCCCGTGCTGACGCTGCACGTATTGGGGCTGTTTTCGGAGGCGTACGAGCCACTCCTCGAGATGTACTTGGCGAGCTGCGTAGCCTCAGGCTCCTACATTCCTCGCTCGTCGATGAGCTTGTTCTCAAAACCTGCAACACTTTGGATGTGGTGATCGAACAAGAACGCAACTTCGACGCGCCACACAGTATACGAACAAGTCTCGCCGCATGGCTGGCTTCACCGTCGCTGGAACCTCCTGAGCAAGACCTCATACAACCGCGTCTCAGCTTGCCTATACACACCATTCTGGTGTTGACGCGCTACGCCATCCTCTGTCATGTCACCGAAAAGCTGCCAGGCGATCTTGGGTCACTCTTCTGTGGTGTCACAGGCTACTCAGACGGCATTTTTGCAGCTCTCGTGGTTGCTGTGGCAAATGACTGGAAGTCTTTCTATCAAGCCTCCTCCCTGGCCATAGAACTTGCTTACCTGGTGGGGGCAGAGGCCAGCGCCCAAGCACGACCTTGCTCAATATCTGCTGCTGACTCCCGGGACTTCATCGAAGGGGGAGAGGGTCAGCCGTCACCGATGCTGAGCATTTCGGGACTTCCACAGCCGAGAGTTCAAGACTTGCTTCTTTTGGAGCATAGCAGCCTCACGCAGGTACATCAGCACCACAAGGCCCACATAGCTATTGTTCATTCACGTCACCACATCGTGCTTGCGGGATCAATACGAAGTCTCTGCGGCATCGTGAGGCGAGCTCGAGCAATAGCTTGCCCTCCTGGGATGGATCAAAGTAGAGTGCTATATACAAAGCGGAAACCTGTCATTAACGCATCCTTTCTGGCCGCAGATGCACCGTTCCATACTCCAGTCCTGTCGCGCGTATGTCAGAACGTGATGCAAAAACTGGGCCATCGTCCCATCCTCGGGCGGGACCTTCGCACTCCTTTGCTGCATACTTGTCACGGTCAAAATCTACAGGACTATGCCGACGAAGACATTATCCCACACCTTATTCGTGCTGTGGCCGTCCTCCCGGTGAACTGGAACGAAACCGTCAACAGGCTTGGTGCAGAATGTATCTGGACTTTTGGTCCAGAATGCACTGCGCGATCGATCGAAGACATCGTTGCTGGCAGGGGTACAAGTGTCATTGACATGGCTGGCTTTTCTGGCGAAAGACTATCCCCAGACTTATATTCCAGTGATCTCCTTCGTAGACCACCGTCCTGGAGTCAGGCCTTTGGACCCCGACTAGTCCGTGGACGTGACAAGCAGCTGCACATCCGGACTAAAATGACGGATCTCTTCGGCGCACCCTCAGTCATGGTGGCTGGGATGACACCCACCACGGCCCATTCGGATGTGGTCGCAGCGATCATGAATGCAGGTTATCATGCGGAGCTGGCAGGTGGCGGTTTTCACAGTCCGGCAGATCTCGAGGACGCCCTTCGAAGGCTTGCTCGCGCCATTCCCTCAGGCCGTGGAATCACGTGCAACATCCTCTATGCGAATCCCAAAACTGTCGCGTGGCAGATAGACGTTCTGAAGCGACTTGGGCAAGAAGGGCTACCTATCGAGGGTCTCACCGTAGGTGCCGGTGTACCATCTTTAAATGTTGTCAAAGAGTGGGTTCAGAATATTGGACTGCGACACATATCCTTCAAGCCTGGGTCGACTGAGAGCATTGAACGCGTCCTTGAGATTGCACGACTGTATCCAGACTTCCCCATCGTACTACAGTGGACAGGTGGGAGAGCAGGTGGCCACCACTCGTACGAAGACCTCGAGACGCCAATACTGGACTACTACCACCAGATCAGACAGTATGAGAATATTGTCCTCGTAATAGGTGGAGGGCTCGGTGATGCACAAGGAAGTTTTGACTACCTGACCGGCCATTGGGCCCTGAAATTCGGACTTCCACCGATGCCTTTCGATGGTATCCTAGTGGGCAGTCGTATGATGGTAGCTCAGGAAGCTCACACTAGTTCTGCAGCGAAAGAATTGATTGTGCAAGCTGCAGGAGTTGACGACCTTGATTGGCATAAGTCGTATGATACGGTTGCCGGTGGTGTTATTACAATCCGTTCCGAGATGGGTCAACCGATCCATGTGCTTGCCACCCGGGGCACTATGCTTTGGAGGACATTCGACGAACGGATCTTCTCAATCCTCGACCCAGCATCAAGACAGCATTATCTAGTCCAACATCGGGGCGAAATCATTAGAGCGATCAACGCTGACCACGTGCGGCCTTGGCTCGCCGTCAACGGTCATGGAGAGGCAGTCGACTTAGAGGACATGACATATCTCGAGATACTCCAGCGTATGTGCCACCTAATGTCTCGCAGTCAACGTCGCAGCTGGATAGATACTTCCTTCCGCCAGCTCGTCCAGGACTTTGTGCGCCAGATACAGCTTCGTTGCTCGCCGATGGTAGAGATAATCATCAGCGATGATCCGTGCGCATCACTCAGCCTGATAGAGAGTCGTCTTGGTGACCAATGCTCTGAATTGATCTACCCCGAGGATGCCAAGCTCCTCATCTCTCTCTGCAGCCGCCCAGGGCAGAAGCCAGTGCCTTTCATCCCAGCACTTGACAACAACTTCGAGACTTGGTTCAAGAAAGATACCCTGTGGCAATCTGAGAACATCGATTGTGTCGTTGACCAAGACGCTCAACGCGTATGCATTATACACGGACCGGTTGCTGCCAAATTCTCCACTGTCGTTGATGAGCCGGCGAAAGTCATTCTCGATGGCATCTATAATGGTCACGTGCAGATGCTCACAAAAGATCTATTTCGCCGGCAAAAGCCACTTTCCGACGCGACGCGATCGGCGCTGGACATCACACGCTTCTCGGGTCTTTATGTTGAGACTTTTCTCAGTACGACTACCTACACATACTTGTCGAATGGAGAAGTGCCTTCTGTTGCGGATATGGTTAGGCATATCGCACAAGATGTTGACTCTTGGGTGCATGTTTGCTTGCTGCAGGAGTGGATCGTCATTGACAAAGGAAGACGAAAGAAGAATCCACTACGAGCCGCGTTCCAGCCCAAAGCAGGAGACTCGATACAGGTAAAACGCTCGAATTGTGGAGAGATATTCGAAGTAGTCCTCGTTCAGCGAAGAAGAACTCAGAGCTCCAGCCAGCTTTTACTAACAATGAAAGATCCGACACATGTCACAGCTCGTCTGAGCTTCGAAAGACCCGATACTCCGGGGCTGGCTTCGATTGAATTCGCGTTTGCGTTGGACTATGGTTTGTACGGCATCTCTCTTCGGGAGTTAGCATCATCAAACTTCACGTCCATTAGGAAACTCTACTCCTCACTTTGGCTTCAGACAGCACACCAAGCACGTCATGAACCAGGCCCGGACTCGTGGTATTTTGGAAGAGAAACAAAGATCGCGAAAGAAACTGTGGATGCTTTCAGCAAAGTCATTGCAAAATCCGGTGTTGCCGGCATGGAATCATGGAACCCTATCGGTTATGTGCCCATTGACTACTGTATCGTGTTGGCCTGGGACGCGTTGATCCAGCCGTTGATGAATCCGGCCCTTGATCTCAATCTCATGCGTCTGTTACACGTGTCTGCGGATTTTGGCTACACGAAGGGGCTAAAGCCACTTGAAATCGGCCAGTCTGTGAGGACGAAGTCCCGCATCACCAGTCGCACTCAACGAGAAACCGGACAAATGATCGAGGTCACTGCCCATGTGCTCAGAGAAGAACAAACAGTGGTGGTTATCAAGACCGAGTTCCTCATCGCAGACCATGGGACAGGTGGTGATGAATTCTTCACTGTTGATGCCGACAAGCGAATGGTGCTTGAAGTGGGCAAGGGGAGCATGGCGGCAGTGTTGAGAAGCAGAAGCTGGCTCCATTTCCGCCAACCACACAGCCAACTTCAGGACAAGAGACTCCTTTTTGACGTGACCTCGAAGACAGTGTACAATCGAAGTGGTTCTTCGCCAAGCCTTCGGGTCTGGGGTTTTGTCTACGATGTTTCGGCTGGGATCAACGCCAAAACGAAGGTCGGCCAGATCATATTTGAGGAATGCCAGTGTGCGAGCAACCCAGTCTTAGATTTTCTGGGCCGCCACGGGGCTCTCGAGGAACAGAGCGTCAGCATTGATCGTCCGGGCTGGAGTACTGATCGGACCATGGAGTTATCTGCTCCTTGCTCTAGTCTGTCATACGCTCTGGTGTCTGGAGACAACAATCCCTTGCATGTGAGCGAGATCTTTGCCCGCTTTGTTGGTCTCCCGAAAGCCATTCTGCATGGTATGCACACATCCGCCATTGTGCGTCGATGTGTACAGTGGGCAGTCGGAGATGCTACCAATAAACGCCTTCGGAAGTGGCGTTCGAAGTTTCATGCTGCTGTCTTTCCAGGAGACCAACTGCGAATTCGCCTGCAGCATCATGCTATGGATGAGGGCGACCTTCTACTAGACATACAATTGACGAGAATGGATGGCACACGTGTTATGTCTGCAACCGCCGCGGTGGAGCAAGCCAAGACAGCATACATCTTCACGGGGCAGGGAAGCCAGACGCCTCGCATGGGAATGGAACTCTACGAGAGTGATATCCACGCGCGAACATTGTGGGATCGAGCGGAGCGGTACTTGAAGTCCAGATATGGTACGTGTAGCATGACGAGTAAACGCCCTTTTCCTGGTCAGGAGGCTAACAATGATGGTCCCTGTAGGTTTCTCACTGCTTCAGATCGTGCGAGAGAACCCAAAGACCATAACTATCGGTTTTGGTGGAAGCCGCGGTCGGCAGATCAAAGACAATTATTTAGCAATGATGAAGAGTTATACTCGGTTTGAAAACTCTTCTGTTGCTCCGATGATGACGGTGAATGGTCTGACTTCTGCATCAACGTCATGGACCATTTCCAGGACCAATGGACTCCTATACTCGACTCAGTTTGCCCAACCCGCTCTGTGCGTCATGGAGATGGCTCAATTCGAGCACTTCAAACATAAAGGCCTTGTACAAGAGGGTGCAATCTATGCCGGCCATTCCCTCGGCGAATACTCTGCGCTCGGTTGCATTGCGAAAATTATGTCGTTCGAAGCATTCCTCGATTTAACGACTTATCGTGCTTTCAAAATGCAATATGCGATCGTGCCGGACCATCGGGGCAATACTGGCTACTCAATGGTGGCAGTTGACCCATCGAGAATTGGAGCAGGTATCTTATCTGTCTTGACATATGATCCAGCAGCCGAGACTTCTGCTGACCAGAGACAACGCAGATTTCGGCGAAGATCAGCTGTGCCAGCTCGTCGAGCTAATTCGCAGTGACACCGACGCCCTTCTAGAAGTTGTGAATTTCAATATCACAGGCAAACAGTACGTTTGCGCAGGCCATGTAAGTTTCCCGTAAAGAAACACGGGATACATCGAGACTAATGATGCCCAACGACTCAGACTCACGCTCTCAAAGTACTTGTCGAGGTTACAAATCGTTTGTCTGAAGAAGCAAACCCACACGAACGCTCACTTGCCACTCTCAAGACGATCGTTGCTGAGTGCCTTAGATTAGACGACTTGCGAGAGACAGTACTATCCTCTGGTGTAGCAACGATCCCTCTGAACGGAATCGACATCCCATTTCACTCTACCCTTTTGCGTCCACATATTGACGACTTCCGCGAATATCTCCTTCAACACATCCCCAAAGACAACATAGATGTGGAGAAGTTGGCAGGAAGATGGATCCCAAATGTGCTAGGGAGACCGTTTGAGGTTACGGCCGACTTTGCAAAGGAATTGAGAAGGGTCACAGGAAGTGCGAGCTTAGATGTGGTAATCGAGATGTTAGAAAGAAAGGAGGAGGCGGACGGAGAGGCTAGGACAAGGACACCTTGAGCTAAGACGAAAAGCCGAGCACGCTGTTGTATGTCGAAATTTGGGTGTTTGCCAGGAGTAGTAATCTAAGTGGTGTGATCAGGGCAGAAGGTCAATCATCAAGCAGGATACTGCATTCAACTCTCTTTGTTTACCCTTCGCTTGAGATATACGCACAATAGGGTTAGAGTGTCCGCCTGATGGAATGCAAAAGGGCACCGTGGTCGATGCCCACTGATAGTGCTACAGATAGGCGATTCTGTGATACTGCAAGGGGGGATTTGAACGAGTGAATTCCAACAGCTAACTTTAGCCAAACACGACAAAGTAGCGAAGCGCAGGTTTGGATGATGATATTGGCCAGGCATTGGCTTCACCACGGCATTTTGTCCCCATTCTGCCAATATACGAACTCTCCTGATGTGCTTTCCCTTGTGGCTTCGTCGATCTGTCTACGACATCAGCTCTGAAGTCGGCAAAAGGACACGCGGGAACAGATTGTGCTTACCCGCGCAACTATGCCAAGTACAGTTTCATCAACACCCTGTCTGGGCCCGACACTCCTGTCACTGCCCAGAAGGCGCCCTCCTCGAAATCCCATGTCAGTCTGCACGTATCTGCAAAGTAATGTCTGTTGGTATGTTTCGGGCGTAACTGGTAACCTGATCTTCAACTCACCCAGGATCCACAGAGAATGAAACTAGCCACTCATTCTCAAAGTGGAATCTCCTTGAAAGATAGTTCGCCGCTAACTTCGACACACTGTACGCTGCCAATGGAGATCTTCCAAAGCGATCCATGCTGGTGATGGACGCTAAATGCGCTCCCATCAGCACAAACTTTGCCCTGCCTGGACCTGCAGCTTCCAACAATGTTCTGGTCGCCTGGAAAAGCAACAAGGGTCCATAAGTGTTGACAGTCAAGTGTTTCTGTAACGCCTCCAGCCGTAGCTCTGATGCGCGAGTATAGTCCTCGGCGATGCCAGCGTTCGCTACCACTACGTCGATGTGGTCAACCTGGGATCGAATGCTCTCTATAGCACGCTGTGCATCAGTCGAGCTGGCAGAGTCAAGCTCAAGGACAATTATGGAAGACCCTGTGGCCATTGGAATGGTTGCCAGAGACTTTGCAGTCCCACCGTGGGGACGAACGCACGCGATAACGACTGTGTCTTGTCGCTGTAGCAACAGGGTAACAAGACCTTTGCCGATACCTATGGAGCAAATGTCATTGAGCGTATCCGAATCGAATACTCACAGCGGGGACTACGCACCTCTATTCGCGCCTGTGACAAGATAAACCGCCTTACCACTGCTTGGTTCAGCTGCCATGGTCTGCGAGTAGTATTCTGTATGTCTCCACCGCTATTGGCACTTTGAGACGTGATGCCGGGTAGTAAGTCGATCTCTGCTGCGGAACTCATTTTGTAGGAGGCGGATCAAGCACTTTGAAGGAGGTCGCTGTTCCGACGCGTGTGGAATGGCAAAGATACCTCAGCAATCTCCGCTTGGTGGGAAACCAACAATGCCACTAAGTTCCAGCTCGGCGTTGCGGGCAGGCCATGCCCATCATCACCACCAAGCGGGTTGTATGTAACACAAAGCTGCGAGCACTCTTGCACCGCCCGCAAGTCAGCAAGCGGGCACGGGGCATCGTAGCGACCAGGGAGCAACAGACTTAGCGGTGTTTCCGAAGACTCCGAACTAGAATTATACAAAGTCACGCCACCTCACCCATGCTTGGCCATCGGACCTCTCAACATCCCAGCAAACAAGGACTTGTAGATATCCGTACCCCGATACGAATTCCTGAATCATATTATCGGATTTGGCCATCCACAGCTTCTTCTGCGCTCGGACAGACCAAGAGTCCTATGATGTTGTCTGTGAGATATCAAATTAGCCGCAATGGCACAATTAGCATTCACTTTCAAGCCAAAACTTCACGGAGCGCTTCGCCGAGCAAAATACCATCGTAGCTGGTCAGACGACGTGCTATCACGGTAATCAAACACTTTCACACTCTACCCCTAGGCATTGCTTCCCATGACCATCCGACGTCTGACAATTTAGAAGAACTCCCAACCCTCTAGCTAATGCTACTATCAGCGATGGCCTCTACTACGATCGAGTCCCTGTCTGCGTTGGCTCGCAGCCCGCCGCAGAGCAAGCATGAGCGCCACCTGGTCTTTGAAGCTGCACGCCAGCTCATGTTCAGTGTAGAGGATGAGATGAACATGGGATTCAGGGTCTATTACAATGTGAACTTGAAGGGAGCTTCCAAAGCGATGATAAATGAGCTGACCCAGGCTATAGCTCACTTCGGCAGCAACCGCTCAAGTTGCAATCGATCTAAGAATCTTCGAGATATTGACCGAGGATGAGGAAAAGCACTGGACATCAAAACAATTGGCTGGTAGAACAGGAGCCGATACACGCCTGATCGGTAAAAAATTTGTTCGGTTCGATAGATCAGGCCTTGGAGCTAATTATTTCTGAAGAACGCGTGATGCGTAGCCTAGTTGTCAACAACCTAGCCAAAGAAGTGGCAAGCAGAACCTTTGCAGCATCGCACCTAACAAGACGCTGCGCAGATCCAGCATTCTCAGCCGGGCTGCAACACAGGTCAGTGTTCCGTTGAGCATGTGACACGACAGTGCCGAAATTGACATCTGTCAAAAATAGCAAGAATCTCATCTGGCCAGGCTTCCAAGCACTTCCGTCTTTCCTTGCAGCTAACAGGTACCGGAATCCGAATGATGCTAGAGACTGTGCGAGTATCAAAGGTCTCAATTTCGACGGGGACATTCACGACTACATGAACGCGCACCCTGAAAAGGCAAAGGCAAGCTATCAGTTCATGGTTCATAACAAGAAGAACGCCCCGACCTGGATCGGCAACGTCTCAGTCCCCGAGCTGACCCCTAGCGCTACGGACATTGCCTCAGACCGCACGTTATGGGTAGACGTTGGTGCCGGGAGTGGTCATCAGAGCATCAGGGTCAGCAAAACGTTTCCTGACCTGCATGGCAGGATGATAGTGCAGGATCTCGACATGATGATCGGGCAGATCGATAAGAACTCCGCTGTGCGATCAGGATTCTCACCAATGAGACACGACTTTTTCTCACCTCAGCCAGTGAAAGGAGCCAAGATCTACTACTTGCGCAATGTGCTTCATGACTGGGACGATGATCGTTGCAAGACGATTCTACTTCATCTACGAGAGGCATTGAGCGCCGACAGTGTCGTCTTGCTGGACGAGATCGTGCTACCGTTGACTGGTGCAACAGCCAGGCAGGTGCACATGGATCTCACGATGATGGTGTTTGCTGGTGCCATGGAACGTACAGAAGAACAATGGACAAATCTGGTTGCGAGTGCAAACCTCAAGGTCAGGAGCATCGACATCTATGACGAGCAGCTTCGAGCTGGCTTGATCTCCGTGGTGCTTGCATAGATAGCGCCACAAACGAATGACAGATGCACAGTTTACCTTACTTTTGGGTCTTCTCTATTTGACTTCGATACTCACAGTGAGTACTGCCTGAGACAGCCTCCGAGGTGATAGTTGAGTATAATAGATGCACGACTTACGCTGCGGTGCGTAGTCGCCATTGTCATATCGTGGTAGCATTATCACCGGCATCGTGTAGTGGCGACAGGAATCAGGGCTCCCGTCACACGCGAAACACGGCGTCAGTAAAGCCTCTACATACGTGATCTAGAGCCTACAGCATCGATACCACGTAGATATGGCGCGGCCTCCAGTCAAGTCACCTGCGGACTCAACTCGAGGCTCCAGAAGTCCGACTGTGGGCACAACCAGCTTGGTCTACAGACTTCAGGTCGCAGGCTCCCAAAACTTGTATTATTCTGAGCGCCACAGACCTCACTCTGCTTATGAATAATGGAAGATGTGGTTTCCAGGGTCTGTCAAGTTTCCTATCGGGCCTCATGGTCTCGACTTGAACATGTGTAGCCGAGTGGATTGGAAGATAATGTTTATTTTTGCCATTCCAGGTGAGACTTAAATCTCTACCCTAGTTCCCAGCTTCTTTTAGGTTTTCCTTCAACAGCAGACCAATGGCTACTGTACAGATCACGTGAAAGAGCTGTTGTCGCACATTCTTGTCAAGAAAATGTTGTTCAGTTAGCATCTCCACCGCCTTCAACGCCATTCTCAATGCTTTCTTCTATATATACATGTTCTCTGGCAAAAGAGATCTTAGCAGCACACTACAGAGTTCAATGACATCCCCTTCAACAACAACCGCTCATGTGCATGGCTCACAGGTTTCTCATACCACGGTGAAGGCACCCTGATCGGTAAAAATAGTCCTACAAGTCTGACGTTTCAGTCTCAACTACTTCACTGCGGGGTTCCATTTCACATTCCGGTACAGTCTCTGTGCAGAAAATCTCATGTCGTGGTAGCATCCTGCTTCTCTCCATCATGAACATTGACCCAGCCAATCAACCAAGAGAGTCCAAGACCCAGAACTGCAACGGCTGCGCAAAAGTACCAAACACCAGAGAGACTTTGGGCGTAAGCCCTCGCAACATGAATCGAATCGACTTTAGACAACGACGATCGAATATTGTATGCTCCTAGCGTGATGATAGTCTCGGCATCCACGTCTGGCACTTCGTGCTTCAATTTATCCTTCAGCAAGTTCAAAAAGATTGTATCTGCACAGCTGAGCGACACGGCTCCCGCAAAGGTCTGACTGAAGACCAGCAGGCTCATGGCTGCGGGTATTTGCGCTGCTGTGACGGTGCATTGCGCTATCGTATAAGGAACCTGGAGTCCAAGGCCGCGACCTATACCAGCAACGCCCTGGTATAAGATCCATTCGATGGCTGGAGATGCAGGACCCAGGGTCGAGAGCAAGCCGTAGCCTATCGCTAGAATGACGAAAGAGGCGACGCTCCAAGGGAGACAGAATCCGAATCTACCAATGAGCTTTCCAGAGGCAGTGCTGAAGGCGATCTGGCTCACAACTGCTGGCAGCTGGAAGACACCACTAAGTATAGTGGATTTATCCCGGACGCTCTGGAAATCTACATTTACCGTCAGCTGAGAGCACAACGTTGCTTCCAAGAAGGCTTTTTGTTTGGTCATACTACAGTTGTCAGCAGTGGAAGTATGTTCTCTACTGACGTGTCCAGCTTACCAATAGGACATATAGTAAGGCGTCGCGAGCATTCCGACCGCAATGCATGCCAGCAACAGACAGCTCGGCCACACGAAACGATGTGTCATCACTGAGACAGGAACCAGCCCCTCATCTTTCTTGTGCTTGTTCCACGCGAGCCACAGCACCAGCACCACCAGTGCACCGAGCAGCAAACCGAGTATAGGAGCACTGCTCCACTGGTACGTCGTACCCCCCCACTGTAAGGCCAGACTGTAAGACGATCAGTTCAATTTTAGAGCAGGAGTGAGATGTGTAGTAGAGCCAACGTATGCCCCCGTTCGGATGGTGCGTCGTGCTTGTAGAACTTGCAATTCCTCGGATACTGGTATCATGGGGCAGCAGGTAGGCCTGACTTACAGAGACATCGTTGTCCACGTTGCGAATAGCAGGAAGCCCACGGCATCAAGCTTACGGTGAGCCTGTCTTAAGAATGTCCGGTAACACTTTGAATTCCTCTGTGGCATCCGCAGTACTGTAAAGATGAGAGCAGCGGGAATCCCGACAGGGAGATTGATATAGAAACACCTAGGATACTCTTAGCACCTTGAACAGATGACAATGTGAAACTTGCTTTCTTTACCAACGCCAACTTGTGTATTGTGTGACTGCGAAAGTTTGCCAATTAGTCTTTATTAGCGCTGCCTACAGGTAGGCATACTTACGAAGTCCTCCAAGTACGGGTCCTCCTATTGTTCCGAGCTGGGCACAGCCCAAGATGATGCCCAGAACCGCTGGCCTCTTGGAATTGTCCACACCAGCAGCTACGATGGTAAGGGCACCAGTCTGGAGGCCCGACGCTCCCATGCCAGCCTAAAAAATGATTCGGTTAGAGAATAGGAGCTTGACACATCGGAGGCGACAGATTTTTACCACGGCCCGAGAAATAATCAGCATATTGGATGAATTGGATACCGCACAAAGTAGGGATCCCAGCTGGAAGATACCGACAAAGGCGCAGAACGTCCACCTCATGTTCAAGTGGGTGTAAAGCTTTCCAGCCAAAGGCTGCAGTGCGGCACTAGCGAGTTGGTAGGCTGCGCCGTACCAGCCCGCGTCTTGGAGCGAATGGAAATGACTTGTGATCGATGGCTGAGCCTTGGAGAGGATTAGATGGCCTGAGCTTGTATACTCCAGAGAAAATCAGGCTCACAGTTCCGAGGATAGATGCATCCAGTAATGTGAGGAAAAGTATCAGTGTGATTGCAATCACGACGACCGACAAACTCAGACCCGTAAGGCTTTCGCTCTCCGCAGCGCGTCTTGAAGGCTCGCCATTTTCCGTCTTGACAGAGTCTGATTCTGTTGGATCGAAGGGAGGTGGTATGGTCGTGAGGTCCTCAGGATGGTTGCGATTGTACCGCGTAGATAGTCGGCGCAATAAGCTGGTCGCGACTCCTTTCGACACAGTCATAATCGATAAGAACAGTCTGAGTGTGGGAGAGTCCCAGCAGAAGTCTGATACTTGAAGATGCTGCTCGAGACAGGATGTGCGTTGGGCGTTCCGATACAGGTATCGGACGTACATAACACAGAAATGAAACGCACTGTCTCTAAAGACAAGGAGTGACCCCACCTATCCGCTGAGCCATTCGCTGGAGTGCATATCGTGGACTCCTCCAACATTGCCACATGTATCGGATGTCGAGTATAGCGGACGCCTAGAAGCGGGCCTCAGTCGAAGCGATGACTGATGATGGCACTGGGTCTGACTCCAGCAACGCTCTGACACAGAGCTCATACGCACTCACGGACTGGATTTGGAGTACGTATATACAACATGTTCTACGCAGCACGAGCTCTAAGTACATACAGCACATACAGCCCATTTGGAGAGCGACGTTCTTCGACAATCGCTAGGCCGCTGTTTGGCCTCGTGGTGCCGTATACCACTGCCCGCAGGTCCTGTACGCTGAGGTACTGAGTATCCCCGTTCAGCTGAAGATTGCACAAGTCCAACAGCTCACTCCGAAGAGCCACGGCTCCCCGTAGCCTGTCCAATTCTAACGCCACCCTCGCGACTATGCACAAGGTCGCGGTGGCATTCAATCTCAAGATATCAACATGAGCTCGCACATTCTCAGCGATGAGCGATCTTATGGAACTTGCTGACCTCCCGATCCGGAAGGAGGAAAGGCACAGGACGTAAATCGATGCGTCGTGGACGGGCTGGGTACCTGGGATGAGTGTAGCGGAGTGAGCTATCGTGATGGACGACGATGCAGACAGCCCCCGATGGGCGCCGGATCTACGATGGGCAGCGTCCTCTTCCGTACGTCCCGCCAGAAGCTGGCGCACGACTTCCTTGGCGTGCCAATGCTCAGTCAGTATGTCTGCCACCAAAAGTGAAGAGTCATCTGCCTGGAGTTCGAATCAGCTTCCATCGAAGGTCCTAGATTTTTCGCCGCCCTTCAGCAGTTCCACTTACGCCGATGGCGACCACTTTATGTGCAGCGCTGTACCACGGATGTTTTAGCAAGTCAAGGAGCTCAGCACGCTGCTCCGGGGCAATGCCTCTTTCGAAACTCTCCAGTTGCCGAAGAACTCGAGATTGCTGCAGGCACTTTGTCAGGAAAGTCATTCCGGGACCAAATGCGGCTTGGTACGGTGTGATGCCCTGCCCGTTGATGTTTTTGGTGCTCTGCGGCATAGCCATCACTGTCGGGGCGAGAATCTCGGTCACAAACGTGAGAGATTCATACTGGCCGATCTCGTGGAGTAGGAAGTATGATGCGTCCGTATGCGATACCCCGTCGGGGGGCGCTTCCCGCAGCATTCCCGCGCAGATCAAGAAGCGTATGGCCGCCCGTAGGTGCGTCGCTGGTATGTCGACCAGCTGGGACAGACTCTCGAATTGTATCGCACCATCTTTCGGTATGCACTCCAGAATACAGAACTCACAAAGCCAGCGCAAGCAAGCCAGTGTTTGAAGCTTACAGTCTCTTCGTTAGCCAGTGAACCAAGATTCAGGACTTCCGCAGCTCGTGGGTCTTACGCTCGTACATAGGTCAAGAATCGAATGCGGCGTACAGGGAGGCGCCATCGGCAACCGGCGGAGCATTCCAGAACAGAAAATGTACTGTTCTCCTGGATCTTTCCATGTAGGGGAGTCAGAAGCAGTAGAGATGGATCGCCTACATTGATGGCAAATGGCAGAGCTATGGTTCGGCGAAGACTGAGAGCGCGGCGAGACGCTGCGCAGCTCAATACCGACAGTCTGCAGATTGAGCCGTTCGTCTGGTGTGAACCGAGTGTGAGAGTGGCGAAATCATTTTGATTCTCGGAGCGTCGGTCGGTGTCTTGTGCTGAGAATACACAACTAACCGGTGACAGTTAGCGAGCTGCCTACTTCATATCAGATACCAATGTTATCATCAGAAGGTATTTGATAAGTAGCTTGAATCAGTCAGCTTCCGTCCACCACCATAGCCCTGCCTGCCAGCTCACTTGATTGAAGTGAACCAGTGTACTACAGCTCTCGTCACGTACCCAGCTACCAGGGCCGAAGACAGTTCTCCAGGGGGAACGGGCCGGGTACCAGGGTAATATCCGGGAGGACTACGGCTGCCCGTCGGGATCCACGATCACCACGGTCACCTTCGGGACTCGGTAGTCGGACACGAACAAGCCTTGCCGCGGTCCTCCCAAATATGTCTATAGGAGCTCTGGATGACTACATCTCGCACCGCACCGCACAATGCAGAGTAAGGCAATGTCCCATAAGGTAGCGAAGTTGGTAAGGTAGCATTGCGCGGCATGGGACTCGCCAGTTCTAGAGGCATACGTGAGCTTGACGACCGTGTAAATACCGCGTGTTAAGATAAGTCAGTTAATCCATTGGCTCATGATTTTCAACGGCGAAGGCAATTCGTTCGCTACTACGAGGCGTGAAGACAGTAGTCCAGCATTAGCTTCGACTTCAGTCTACATGCAACACTTATCGACCTGATGTCAAGGCCGCCACTTGTGGGCCAACAAAGCACCCATGTGCTTCACAGTCGTGACCCCAGAACTCTGCACCAGTGCAGATGCAGAGCGCTGTGCATATATGGATCACACAGCGCAGCCTGGCCTCTAAGAACAGAAAGGATATGATGAGTGGCGCGGCACACTTGCTGCAGAGAAGGCCAAAAGGGTATTCCCGAGAAGACAGATTCTGAGGAAAGTAAAGTCGTCCTCAACCATACAGATCGCACAAGGTGATCTTCGCAGCCCGAGGGAAGGTGTGCCAAAGCAGGCTCACGCATTATCTCCACAACAAGCCACGCCTGGCCCTTGCAGTGGCGCTAATTTGGGCGAGTAGGGCACCCATATGCTAGCATCACACAGGGCTTGTTCCTACCACCTTTTCAGGGCAATTGTTGATATGTCCCGTGATGAATTATGCCACTTCATGCTCACAGGACTACTTGAAGGGTTGAAGTTGAGCCTCTGGCCAATATTATTACTCGTGGTGTCGCTTGATCAACATCGCTTATGCATGTACGTGTTGTCCCTCGCAACGCCATGAGCCCTGGTCAACAACACCTCACTGCTGCGGCCACAAATGGCACTGACAGTACGTTGAGAATGCAACACGAACCGAGCGCCGAGCCTATACAATCTGGAGGTCTTCGGAGAGAATCTTGCCGAAGCTGCGCGGACTCAAAGGTTCGATGCAGCAAAGAGAAACCAAGCTGTGTACGATGTTTTCGCAGAGGCATACACTGTATCTATGACCTTTCCCGGCGATCGAATCGAGGCAGAGGCAAGAGCATTGCAAGATTGCCGCAGTCGCATTTGCGGAATCAGTCCACGAGTCCTACTTCGCACGAGGCCATAGACCCGAAAGCATCAGACCTCTCCCTTCAATTGCCTTATGGAGACTCGGGTCTTGGAAACGAAATCGGGATGCTGGGAACACTTCATGACTCTCAACACGCTCTCCCTCTAGGAGCAGAACTATACGCAACGACGTCGCCCCCTGCATCGCTCTCTGACTTGCTAGCATCAGAGCTCTTCGCCACTGACGAGACGGATCTTCCTCTCTCGAGCCTGCTTTGCGATTTCGGCCCTTTTGGGGGGGATTCATCTTCTTGCATCGGTCTGGGGACCGCCCCATCAGTATCCACCGCGGAATCTGCCCATTCCCCTCCAAGTCCAGCCGGGACCGAACGCCGCAGCGACCGAGATGATCAAGCCCTGTGTATCGACAACAGCATGCAGACTTCAAAGAATGACCATCGGCTGGGCGCTGCTCTGGCCATCTTGACCCGATTGCAGCCGCTGAGCGGATGCACATCCATTCACGGCAACGGTAGAGAGCGTCTACGATTGCTGAATGACCCGGAGGACGTATTGGAAGAGACTCACCGAGCATTAGATGCTTTGCGCGAGATCACAGAGTCCACTGCCCCTGTGCACACCCACACCATGACTCTGCTTGCACTAGTGTCGGCGAGGATCATGCAGCTGCACGAGCTGGTTCCTTTCAGCTTCGACGCCGGTGCCCCATCTGTGGCTTCGTCCGCAAAAATGATCGCCGACGGTGACTCCTCCCCCTCATCTGCGAGCCAGATCGATGGCTCCGGGTTGATGGTGCGGAGAAGGGTAGCAGCGGTTCGGGTTGCGCTCTCGCAGCTCCCTCTGGTACAACGTATCTTGGGATACATCTCATCTTCTCTGGAGACGCTCGAAGAATCACATGCCAGTGGTCGACCCTGCTTTCCGAGTGGTTCGAGCTTCCCGACCGATATCGCTGCTCATGCGTCGTTGTCTTTCCAACCATCAGTGATCCAGGGCATTGTCCAAAGCTCAACCGAGCACTTGCGCGAGCTCGCAGCCAGGTTAAGGAACTTTCTCCGGCAATGCTAGAGCCCGTTCAACATGCATGGGCTACGAGGATACAGAACGTACATGGACAGTGTGAACTACAAGACCCACTTATGCCAGGCTCATATGGGAGAACAAATTGGACGCGGTGTCGACTCGCTCTCCAGCGAGATTGCGGAATGCAGACTCGCTGGTGATCAAATAATACTAAGAGATCTGCCTTGAGACTAGAGAGGTGACAGCGGCAAAAGTTGCACAGATACGTACAGCTCAGGCCTGTACACGTCGCTGGAGGTGGCTTGGCGAAGAGCTTGGCATATTTCATGCGTGTTGCCAAGAGTCGTCGCGCTCCGATAGCTCAGTGTCAGGAGTAAGATCGCCCCACAGCTCCCCTGCTGTTTCCTGTGACAACTAACCTCTTTGGAGCATTGCTACTGTACAGAAAACCGTCGGATAGTCAGCAAGCTGTCCGAAAGTTTAAACGCAACTGCTTCTCACGGTCGGGAGGGATAATTATTTCCGTCCTTCTGGTTCACGATAAACTTTCTTATCGACTGGAGCTAGCTCCAAGAGATTGTAGGACAACCCAAGGGCCGACGGACATCCCATCCTCCCCTCGGACGCGCAAGCTTGCAGTCCGAGACGGTTCCTTGTGCAGTACCCACGATAGTGATCTGCCGTACAAGCTCATGTCCCAACGCGGGGTCTGACGCTTGGAGGCAGACAAGCAACTGCGTAACTCGGAGAATGCTGTGCTAGGGAGCAGGATATGCACGTACGCTACTCATGCAAAGTCTGCTTCCCGGCTAGTGTCGGTGTCTAAGATTATACCGGAGAACATGTGAAGTTTGAACGGCGGCATCAGCTACGCAAGGCTTCTTAGTATGAGAGAACAAGCAAATTTTCGCATATGTGCAGAAAGGACAACATCCTCTATCATCCTACTTGATTGCTAAGCTCGTATGAACAGTCTGAGAGCCTATATGTGCGAGAAGGCTGGCGCAGTCTTCCGTTAGCTGCTTCCATGTTACTAGCGTTCGTTACGACTCCCCTAGGGAAGATCAGAGTCTTGGGAGTAGTCCGCCCAGCCACATAGCTACTACGTGGTAAGTCGGCTCAGGTGGACGATAACCAGGTACGTAGAATGGTCCCCTGTCTCCACCTGTATCCTGTCAGTTTGAAACCATCTTGCGGAGGGGGAACATTCACTTACCTCCCTCGCAAGCACACCATCGTCAAATGACTAGTGTGCTGGCCGAACAGACAGTGCCCCAACTCGAGCCGGCTAGACGGAACAGACCAGCGTGCGATGAGCGCCGAGCTCTGCAGCATCGGTACGAGCAAATGCGACCCCGCGGAGCGTGCGCTGGACGTACTATCGATTACCCCAGTCTGTCCAGCAATCACATCCATGGCCCAAGGCAGTCTCCGTGAGGGCACCGCGTAAGCGCTTGGGTAATCGTACTTTGCCCTCAGTACTCGCACGAGGTCTCCTTGACATAATGCTTGATATCGTGAGTGATTATCCTTCATCCGGGCGACGATGTCTCGGGTCGTCAGCTCCCAAACGATTATGTCACGGTGTCAGAGCGTGCACCCGCAGAGGGCGGAATCGTAGCACCAGCTAGACTCGCTCAACAACACTCACTGCCGATGCTTGTCAGCTGGTAGATCCGATGGTCAGAACTTTGCATGCCCTCGCGTACTCATCGACACGCTTTCCGGGACCTGTGGTTCCCACTCTCCCGGGGACCTTTCCCAGATCATGGATCACTGTTGAAAGCGGACTTTGCCACTCGCCTGTCAATACTTTCACTGGCTGAATCATATCATTACTTGTAGCTTTGAACGTTCAGGGAGCTCCACTGGATAGTGCTGGGAAATCCCATCTCGAAAATCTTTTGTATTGTAACGGAGCATTCAGACTGCTCGATCGTTGCACAACGATGGTGCTGTCTCATCCAACTGAACTTTTGGTACAGGCATGGCGTACATCGACCTGCGAGGCTCGCATACTGTAGAATGGCGAATCTGCTGTCAATTTGCTAACCTTACAGCTCGGTGTTCCGTCCTGCGCTTGAACACTTGCAGCGACTATGTGGGAGTAACAACAGACACGTGCTTCACTTTGTGGTACGTTCTCGAGCGGATGATTCGCGGTAGGACGGTACCCAAGTCATGTAGTGCTTGAAAGCTGCACGCACTTGCATCGTCCCACGCTACGTGATAGTACGTACGGTCTTGGAAGGCACACTTAAAAGCTTTCCGGTCATCTTGGTAGTGCTTGAGAGTGATCACATCTCGACTAACAGGCGAATGAAGACGGCATTGTAACCAAGTTGCGCAAGTATATATCCATTATTCGCAGTCCTCAGGCGCTCCTGTCTTGCAGGCTGTGAGTCTTGTTCTAGACCCGCTGACTGGAGGAGCTCAAGATAGGTTGCCGGGCAGGCAAGCGTGCAGGGTGGAATTGACGATAAGCATTCTTTGTACCAACGCGGAGTGAGGTTAGAATCACGGACAACACTATCTAGCATTACCTTGTCATTTCAAGCTGGACTGCAGCTCAAGATACCCTGCGTCCACATTGATTCGATTGCGACTAAGCTGTAGTAGGAGTCCGGGTTATGACCGGCGCCTCGCATTGCGTGACGCGCACAGCCAATGACGCTGTGTTGCCATTATCGGGGGGGGGAGTACGTGGAGCGAAGGATGACGAAGCACGGATGAAGCGACAACGATAACATCTTCTATAACCATATGGTGATCCTTCTCGTCAAATTTACAGGTGGCCGAAATTCCATGATTGGTGGTGGTGGCCGTGGCAGGACATTCGCTTGGCTTGTACAATATTCCCTCTTGAGTGAAGCCATCCCTTATTTTGCGAGAGATTCGAGCCTTGTCTGATCAAGAGATACATCAATCATGCCGTTTTACATCGTCCATGGCCGCAGCCACATACTTGATATTGCTGGAGTTCAGGTCTGCGATACTAATTCTGCCCGTGACGGGCATATAGATGTGATGTTTCTCCCTCATAGCTATGGACTGCGCAGGTGACAGTCCTGTGAAGGCAAACATGCCGATCTGGTCAGTGAGATGCTTCCACGAACCGGGAGTGCGCAGCTGCTCAAGCTCGTGCCTCAGCCAGTGTCGCATCTGAGAAAGTCTTCGAGCCATCGTCTGGATATGTCCCTTCCAGTCCGTAAACAACTTTGGATCGTTCAGGATTGTCGCAGCGATCTTTGCGCCGTAGGTTGGCGGCGAGGAGATCTCCGACCGTACGATGATCGCAAGCTGGGAGGCGATGCGCTTGGCTACGCCCTCTGCATCTGGACCTGGCTTCGCAACGTAATGGAGACAACCGACTCGCTGTCCATACAGGCCCATGCTATACTTTATTCAGTATGGCCCTTGCATATAGGTCCCCCATGACACGTACCTTTTCGCGAAAGACTGAGCGATGCACATTTCGAACCCATTCTCCACAAACAGACGCACCGCATAATTATCCTTTTCCAACGATCCTGAAGCAAGACCCTGGTATGCGCAGTCCAGAAATGGGAATAAATCTCGGCTACGGACGGCAGAAACAATCTCCTGCCATTGCGCTTCTGTGGGGTCAATGCCCGTGGGGTTGTGGCAACAGGCTTGCAGCAGGACTATGCTTCCCAATGGTGCACTCCGGAGAGCTGAAAGCATACCATCGATATCGAGTGAGCAGTCTATGTCTCGGGAGTAGGGGTAATACTTCACCTGTAAGCCTATCTGCTCAAAGCACTGAGCATGCAAGTGCCACGTGGGATCGGGAATAAAGACTATCGGTAGCGGGTCTCCAGGGAGGAACTTCTTCAGCAGGACCGCCCCTAGATGGAGAGCCCCTGTGCCGGAGAGACTCTGGAAGGAGCAGACCTGGAAGAATATCAGCAAACCATGCACCTGGTCACTAGCTCGAGCCAGGGGTCAATCACCCGATTCTGCAAAATGGCTGGCGACTCTTGTCCCAGGACGAGTTTCCGCGCGGGCGTGGTGAATGCAGCAACACCCTCAATGGGAGCATATTCGTGTGTACTGTTGGGGTCGGCGAGGACGATCTTCTCCGCCTGCGCGCGGTCACAGCAAGGTCAGAACAGACTCACCGGTCCACCACGGCGCGACGTACCTCTTTCACACAGGGCAACTTCCATAGCTTTCCGGAGTCATCTTTGTACGCCCCAATCATCAGTGTTGTCTTACTCGGATGTCGATCTGCCAGATAGATCTGTTTCATCCCGAACAACGGATCAGGGGGCGCCGGAGAGACATGTTCGAGTGTGGCCAGGCGTTTCGCGTGTCCATTGACCGCCGGCGCATACTTGGTCTCCCATTCGCTCAAATCGATCATCTCCTTTCCACTTCTCATCCTCTCCAAGCATCCCTTGATGCCTCCAGGATATGTCCAGCAGTACCACGTGTACTTGGGATCCAAACCGGTCTTTTTCCACGCCTGGAATTCTCGAGTCCACATCTGGATCTGGGAGGCCCTTTTGCGTCGAACACTGTCGATCATGACGAGGATCTCGGGGACCGTGTGATGGGCAAAGGCGGGATCGTTGAACAGCTCGAAGGCGGCGGCGTCCTCGACGGCTTGCGTGCACCCTTGGCCTAGATGAGGCGTCATCGCGTGGGCTGCATCGCCTATGAGAAATGTCACGCCACGAGTGTACGTGGGAATGGGGTCTTGTTGACGCAGACGCCAGCATCGTGCGTGATTCTGATGACCCAGATCCGCCATTTCCAGCCAGGCTGGATGGAAGTCGTAGAACAAACGCCGGATCTCACCGTTCTGGGCCTCGGCCGTCCACGATTCCACCGTCTCTCGTCCGATGAGGGCATCTGGCACGACGAACGCGAAGTTGAGGAGTTTGCCCGAATGGCAAGGGTACGTCACCGCCGTCCTCTGGGTGCCGTCCATGGACATGTACAAGTTCATGTTAGCAGCCATGGGATCACGCGTGAGGCCATATCTCGTGAAGATCTCACGCACTTGATCGGCCGGCAGGGTGAAGCGAAACGCGGAACATCCAGATGGCCGTGCGTGTACACAGTCTGCTGTTTGAAGGACTTTCTCCCGTACAATGGACTTGATGCCGTCAGCGCCTGCTCGATGATAGAGTCAGCACCTCATGCTGTCCAACGCTCTCGCACCACCAAGCCAACAGGGGAGGACAGCGAACGTACCGATGACCAGGTCGCTCTCGATCACCTGGCCATCCGCCAAAGATACCTTTCCGATCTCCACATCGACGTCTACTACTTCTGTGTTCCACAGGACCCTGGGAGGATCGCCCCCGACTCCATCCTCAGTGCCTGTGGCCATTCGCAGAAACTCCTCCCATAGATCGATACGATATGAGAATGTGAAGGTGCTCTGCAGATGATCCGTGTATCTCTTCGCACTGGTTTCGTTGATTTTGACGAGATTCTTGTTCCATGCCACCACGCTCTCGGCGCTCATCGTTCCCGCACGAGTGCGTGAGAAGCCTAGCGACTCGAGGATCTCCATGGCTGTAGGTCCTAGGGTGATAGCAGCACCAAACTCGTGGTTGCCGGCATAGCGTTCGAGCACTGTCACGTTGTGGTGAGGGCGTAGGATTCGTGCAGCGAGAAGGCCGGAGAGACCTCCCCCAATGATGGTCACTTTCAGTGGCGAGCGACCCATGGTCTGGAACTCACGATGAAGACGTGATCGTATACTTTGATAGAGAAATGTCGAATGCACCTGTGCTGAGAAACCCTTGTGTCTCTAGAGAGGTCAGTGTTGATAAAGTGCCACCGTTTCAATTGGTCCATCCTCGTCCACTCGGTTCGGCCCCAGCTGTCTCGCGCGGAAGGCAGTACTCAGTCATGTAAGTCGGGTCAGACCGTTCAACACCTCCATGACACTCCATATCTGTCGCGTGCCTCCATGACATGAACATTTCGGACCTCATCCTCTGTGTCCATGTTCTAGGATCCCGAAACACGCACAATGTCTCGGGGACGTCACGACCTGCGAGGGCTGCTGGTAGTGATGGAGCAAGCTCTGGTATGACCATCAGCCGGCCTAGAGGGGCTGGGCCTCGGTCGTGTGATGGCTATAGGACAACGAAACTTCTGCTTTCGAAATATCCCCCGAGGTTCCCGATCCCTGAACAATCTCTAGAAGATATCCCTGCAAAGCCTGTTGTTTCGACGGGATAGAAGTTCCTTCAGCACTACACCGAAGCTCCTTTTCTGGGGGAGTCTCTTTCCGCGTGTATGAGTTTTTTTTTGTCTGTCTCCAGCTTATTGCATTCAATTTGATTAGGCACGATGACAATCAACGGCCGAGGGCTCTCGAAAATCAAGCTCGATCGCCTGATCGCAGTCCACTATCAACATCCCAACATTGACCTCGTGAACCAGTTTCTGCTAGACTTTGGATTGATAGTTGCCAAAAGGGAGGAGTATCGTACCTATTACCGCGGGTTTGGTCCAGAGCCGTATGTGTATATCGCGGAACAAAGTCCAGATGGGGAGAAACACTTCGTTGGAGGAGTATGGGCTGTCCAGACTGTAGCAGATCTGCAGCATGCAGCCACGTTTCAGGGCGCCTCTGAAGTAAAAGCTTGCACAGATCCAGGGGCTGGCCAACAAGTCGTCTTGGTCGACCCTGTTGGCATCACAGTCACTCTGGTCCACGGGATGATCTGCCGCGCCCCTTCAGAAGTACAAGACGAGAAGCCACGGGAGTTGCTACTCAATGGAGTCTTCAATAAGCCTAGGAAAGGCAGCCATCACCTCCAGCACGAACCAACAAGACTCGCAAAGTGTGGACACTACGGATTGAGAGTGGACGATTCCAAGTTTGATGAGACGTTCAATTGGTACACCACGACTTTCAACCTCGGAATGTCTAGTTGCCTCCAACACCCACAGGGAAAACAGCCACTCATGGGCTTCTTGCGCATTGACAAGGGAAAGGAATTTGTTGACCATCATGTATGAATCCACGTGACGAGCACGGTTGATATCGGGCTAACGGAAGATGGTGTACAGAATATCTTTATCTCGCGCTCACAAAGACCACTTCCTCGTGCATCGGCCCACCATAGCAGCTTCGAGTCGGACAGCTACGACTCACAGCAGCTCGGACATGATTGGCTGCTAGAGAGGGGATGGACCAACTGCTACGGGATAGGTCGCCACCGATATGGCGGTCATATCTTCGACTATTGGTATGTATAAACGCGATCATCTCCCGTGTTCGATGTGCTTGCATATTGACATTATCGTCCTTCTCTGCCCAGGTTCGACCCTTCTGGGAACATCATCGAGCATTATGCCGATGGCGATAGAGTGAATTGTGACACGGAACCGACCTATGATCTGGCTCGACCAGACTCAACGAAGATCTGGGGCCCAAGCATACCATTGGCGTATATCACGGGCCGTGTGGAAGACGCTAGTAAGAATTTCGTGACAGATGGAGCTTTGAAAGGTCATGATTAAACGACCTTGGCTGTGACTGCCCAGCACTTTGCTCCTCGAATGAGACAAATGTGATCATTGAATCCTTCCTTGTCTCGAATCTGATAGATGATCAAGAGAAGTAGTCCCGGATGAAGTGACTAGTTGAGATAGTTGCCGACTTATCATTGAGACATACTTGACTACTAGGCGAGCAAGATCTACCTGTAACTCGAATCTCGATAGATGTAGATCTTCATTTCTCGAAGGAACGAGTCATACGATGCCTTAATGTTTGCTCCACCCATCAATCTTGACAGCTATGGTCTCTTCCTCGATGCAGATCTGTTTGAAAACCGCTCGAGGACTGTGTCGCGGTCAGTATACATACATTGGAGAACCGATCTCATCACCATATACGCACGCCTCGTGATGTGGATCGCTGGCGAAATTGCCCAGTGCTTCTGCCGAGTCGAATTCGCAAATCACACCAATGTCGTGCCCGTTCAACGTCGATTTACTGAACGCAACACCCGGTAGTATTCTGCCGGGTTGAATGGATCGAAGGCCTGGACGTGTTCTCGTTCGTCACTTTGTTCGAGGACGGCATTTGCCTCGGAGGACTTACGTACCAGGAACTTTGCCCACCATGGCTTGAGCCAGCTCAAACCACTTTTCCACCAGCGGCGGATCGTGGTCTGGTTTCAACTTGAATAGGGCTAGGTGATAGATCGCCATCTTGATGGTTAGGATCGCTGCGCGATGTCCATGCGAGAATTCGGCCGAACCATATATACCATTACCGGGACACGTCCACACGCAAATCTCGCCTTGTAGCCTCCTATACTGGCGAATCAGCACTCACCACGAGCGCCCGAACTCCAGCGAGATACGGATATCATCACGTATCGGTCTACGCATATAAGGTGTCCTATACCGGAAGCTGCACCCATGTGAGATATGTACCAGACGCCAAAGCGATTGGCGGGTTTGCCCGAAGCACAACACCGATCTCAGGCCATGCGAGCGTCTTAGTTAAGCTGATATTGCCCCCAGCAAACAGTCCAGTGCTTTGAATGCTCAGCGCAATCATCGCAGATCCGATCACACGCGATGTTCACGATTCCCAGCACCGGACCGTTTGCCACACTTCTGGCCGCATTTCTCGGAGGTGCGTGATTTTCTTTCTTTCTCTTCTGTTCTCGCTTCGTAAAACGTCAGACTCATCACTAATTTGAGTGGCAGGCAGCATTGGCAATGTGTCTTTGCTCTCGATGCCGATGTTGCTGAACACCAACGACACTTCGTCCGGACTCCTGAAACAGTGGAGTTACGTTTTCAACGCTGGGCATAAGCAGGGCCCAGCACTGTCGGTGGCAGCGGGCGCGCTCTATTGGCTTGCGGCGCTGATCGAGCATCAGAAGGGTGATCCGTGGGGGTCATATGTCGTTGCGGGAGCCGCGACGATGAGCATGATACCGTTTACCTGGATGTGCATTTTGGGGACAAATGACGCTTTGTTCCGGCATCTACGACACGAAAGAGAGGGCCAGACCATCGATTTGGGGGATGTTCGTCGATTGGTGCGAACCTGGCGTGCTCTGAACTTGGTTCGAATGTGTTTTCCTTTGTCCGGAGCTATTGTGGGAATGATGACTATCTGTGGCACTTCCCCATTCTAGGTAGGCCTTGGTGGACGGGGACCTTGGTGCTTGGTAACACACGATCAATCACGCATATGAGGTAGAAGAGACAATCTCATCAGGTATCGCGAAGGCCAGATGTCGCACGCACGGTCCGTCCACTGGGCTCATATGTTGTCTTTAACGGCGGATAGGCCGAGCAGGGCACAGAACGATATTTTCAATGGTAGTAGGAACCCCAAGAGCATCTAACCTGCTGAACCACAGCTTTTGTTATACCCCTGCAGCGAAGTGGCTCACAGACGCACTCCCCCGTGAGTCCAGGACGGCCTTTGTGGATCGCGGCACCATCTCGAGCTCATAATCTTTCAAGGCTTCGTGATAGGGCTTGCCATTGATCAATTCTGCCAAACACTTCGCCAGACTGATGCCGTCGGTCATGGCCTGATTGCCTCCTTGGCCTCGAACTGGGAACGTCATGAGCCATCTCCGTCTCACTCATCGTGCATGGAAATCAACTTACAGGGCGTCATGGACTTGGCCGAATCACCAATCAGAGTGACTCGACCGGTTGGCAAAGACGGCGGGGGCAGCATATCTTTCAGTCGAAGGGTCGGAAGCACGATTCCTGCAGGCGTCGAGGCACGAAACACCTCGGCGAAGGTCGGATGTAGCTTTCCCACATTCGCGTGCACAAAGGCCATCTGTTCCTCTTGCGATGCTGTTTCCGTCCAATGGCCGTCCTGGGCCGCTTTCTCATCATGCCATCCGAAAAGCCAATAGAACTTGGCGGTCGCCATATCGGACAAGAATTCACTCAGCAGGATCGTGACTCGTAAGTCGGCGGCGAACCCGGTGAACCAGGATGTTCCGAATGGCAACCATCGCTCGTACTGGTCCTTCGTGGCGATCATTTCGCCGACGATGGCGCCCATTGGAAGCAGTTGTGGTCGGAACTCTGGAAGCGGGGGTAGAAGCTGATTGCGGACTTTGCTGTGGATGCCGTCCGCTCCGACCAGGATATCACCACGATACGAAGAGTGGTCGCTGAAGAAAGCCGTCACTCCATCATCGTCCTCCTCGTATCTGGAAAAGTTCTTCCCCCACTGTATCTCAAGTCCGGTCATCAGCCATTTCCTCAGCCGACCTCGATTGGCACGAAGAGAGTGAGAGCCGTACTGTGAGCCAAAACGTTGGATCTCTTTGAGCCCATCGGGTGAAGCCTTGTACACTGCACTGCTGGTTGGTATCCCTGTCTTGTATAGGTGGCTAACGGGCTCCAGATCAGGCATATCCCTCGGTAGCGCCATGGCGAAGCTGTCCAACATGCTATGACCGTTCGTTAGCCACCGAATGTGCTGTCAATCGATCCTGATGCTGACTCCTGATGAAGACTGATCCCCCAGCCTTGGTTCCGTGCGAATTCTGATACATCTCTTTCGAACACTAGAGATGAGATGTTCTTCGCCCTCAATGCTTGTGCAAGACACAAGCCGCCGAGACCGCCTCCGATGATGAGTATGCACGGTGTCGAGGGTGGCATGCTGATGGTGGGTCGGGTGTTCTTCAGGAATGATTCCACGCAGTTTGTGAGCGTTGATCGGCAATAGCTCAGAGCTTGACGTACAAAGCAACTTGTTCGTTGAGGTGAAGACCATTAGTCGGCCGACATGTAGAGATAGATGGGAGACAACAAGTTTTCTGCACATCAGACTCAGCGCTCAAAAATTGCGTCAATTTTCCGTATCTACAATGCACTAAGTCGTTGCAATATCCCCTGGCATCGGGCCAACGACGCTTTTCTCCCCCCTCAGACGCCGGTCATGTGGCCGGCTCTCGGGGTGGATACGATAACTGCATCAGCACTTCCGAAGAGTATCAGCGAAAAGCTAACGTACAGGGAGAAGACTCGTCAGCTACAAATTGTTTCTCGAAAGGTCATGTACTGGCCTTGGCTCTAAGTGCTCGCTGCCTTCACGACTATCCGCTAATTTCAAGGCTTGTACAGTTCGACATTCGCTTCGACCCACGAATGGAAAGTGGTGCCCTGTTGTCCTGCATATTTCACAAAGTTCCTCCTGCCCTTGCTGTAGAGCGCGTCATCATCCAGTCCGAACCCGCTCTTGATGCTCATGACCAAGGACTTCGCCACGGCCAGGGGTGTTCCACGCGATGTGAACTCGTTGATGGCCTCTTGCTCATCCGTGATCGTAGTGATGTGAACTGCTTGTCCCAGCGCCGTGGCGATCGTCCGTACGCAGTCTTCTTGAGAGATTCGATCGGGGCCTGTGAGGTGCACTACTCGCTCTTCGCAGACCCCGTGGGCCAAGATATGGCCGGCCACAAGGCCAATATCGTTGGGAGTAATGCAGTCGACCACGGCTTCCGGTCGATACAGCGGGACTCGACCTCTATGTATCCCATGTTTGAACCAATTCGCTGTGTTGGTGGCGAAAAATCCTGGTCGAAGCACAGCCGATTGCTGCGACTCTCCAAATATGTCAAGTAGCGCCAGTTCTCCCCGCGCATGTCGTAATGTCACCACATCATCCTCAGAGATATCCTTCCAGTTCTCCGGGACCAGATAACTGCTGAGGAACACGACAAATTCCACGCCGCCGTCCTTCAGCGCGGCGAAGGCAGCTCTCATGTAGTCTGGACTCCGATGGGCGTGGCAGACGAATGCACGCTTGGCCCCCGTCGATCGGACTGCATGGCAGACCGTTTCGGGTTGAGTGAGGTCAGCCGTGACCCTCTCGTATCCTCCACCTGCTACTGTTTGTCCGACTGATGACAAGCCCGGAATCGATTTGGAAGTGTCTCTCATGGCCAAGACGACATCCAGACCAAGGTTCCGCGCTGTTAATGCCACCACACGGGCAACGGAGCCGGTTGGTCCAAAGACAATGACTTTCTTCCTAATAGCGGCCATCTGTGGAATATGGCAAGACGGCAAACAATTCCTCTATGATGATGCATTTCTTGAGTACAGGATGTTATTACTTCCAAGTTATACGCGTACAGGTGGACTGCACTGGTGGAGATAATCTGAGATATGGTTTCGGAACGTCGATTTGTGCCAGGGACGGCGTCCGGGTCGGTGGTATACACTAAGGCTGCAATAACGCACAGTTCCGGGCTCGGGCAGACGGCCGCACATCATTCTCATATTACAGTACCAGGCCGCAAACAATGGCCACGGAGATGTTGTGGAGGTCTTGATTCGAAAGGCGCTGGCATTGTAACTGACAGCCACCGGGATTTTACAACTCAGCTATTTCCTCATCCCTGCTCCCAAGCAGCCTTTCCTCGTACGCAAGTTGTATTTACACCAGTTTTCAATACTCGGGCGCCGGGACGTCACATGCATTGACGCCGATTGACAGCCACGTGTAAAAACCAATGTAGTGGATCATGACCAACGTCGGCTCCTCTCCCAAAGTTCTTAGTAAATCGTCCCACAACGCTTGTGGTAACGATCCGCGTGTCGACAGCAGATATTTGGTCGCATCCCAAGCAACGCTGCATTGTTCAGTGAGCGTGGCCGGCTTCTCTCCAGCGGCCAAAGCAGTGAGCTCCGCCGGAGTGAAAATCTCATCATGAGCGTACCTGAGGCATCATCATCGTGTCAGTGAATGTCTCGAGGCGCTCCATTCAATTTGGACCATTCTTGACCGCACCGATGACTTTGGGTGGAGATCTCGATCGCAGCTCCGAAATGTGCGGCAACCGTCAACGTGACAGTATTACGGACCACAGGTGGCAGTGGGAGAGTGCTCATGATCCTCGCCACACTGTTGTGTGCCATGGCGAGCGGTGGATGGCGTACGAACAGCGGAAAGGCGCCGGTGAAAGCTCCATGTTCGTCCTTGTATCTGAATTTCTGCCCATGCGGTCCATACGCTCGTAGGGCGAACTCTTCGAAATGGTCATGCACTGCCTTGCCTTCGATTGACAGCTCCGAACGAGGGCGAGGCGGGATGCGCGACATCGTCGTCTGTCAAGAGGCTGTCGTTGAGTATGCCCTGGCCCTGAACCTCCTTTGCGGCGTGCTTTTGTAACTCCATCCGTCGGGCCGCCTGTGAAACGAAATCAAAGAGAAACGGTCTAGGTTGCGAGCCCGAGTCCCGAATAGGCCGGGCCGAGGGGAAGGTCTCAAGACTCCGAACGGTGGTATGGTACTCGAATAGTAGTACAACGAGTCCGGATCCGGACGTTGATAAGGGATGTCGTGATCCCCCCTCTAACGACGAAGCGGAAACGCATCGAGAAGAACAGCATCCCGAACATGCCATTGAATGCGGTCATCGTAGGCGCAGGGATTGCCGGCCTCGCCGCTGCAGTCGCGCTCCGTAAAGCTGGGCACACGGTACTGGTGCTGGAGAAGTCACCTGACAAGACCGAGGATGGATTCGCCATAACATGTTCTCCCAACGCCTGCAAGCCCCTCCAGGCGCTTGGGGTGGATCTGGACTCATTGGGCATGACTCCATGGCTCGGTCTGGACGAGTACGATGGCGAAAGTGATCCCCCACGACTCGTTCGCTCACGGGACTGGCCATCGCTGACATCGAACCGGGGAGTCGCTCACGGAACTCGCTTTGGATTCGTGCACCGGGCGGCGTTGCACCAGGCGTTATGGACCTTGGCTCTCGCACCCACAGCAGCTGGTGAGCCGGCTCAGATCAGACAAGGAGTGCGTGTGCAGTCCTTCGATGTCGCCGCGAACGCTGTCATCACGGCGGATGGTGAAGTCATATCGGCCGATCTCGTGATCGCGGCGGACGGCGCGCGATCGGTTGCACACTCGGCCATATTGGGGCGAGAGCTCCCTGCCACCCAGTCACCGCTGTATAGTGTCCGTTTCGTGACACCGACCACGGCGTTGCGGGCGGATGCCCGTACGAGGCAGATTGTAGAGGATGGATACGGTCGCATGACATATTGGAGGGGGAGCGACCCAACAATAGCACTGTTTCGTTCAGCATGTGACAAGTCAGTCTTCTCCCAATCATCGACCCTGAGAGGAGGGACGTTCTTGCTGACTACCTACATACAGTAACGAGACCCAAAATTTTGGCGTTTACGTCTATCGTGATGTAGATGATAGGAATGTGGTAGGGCCAGAGGCGATTCGTCAATTGGCTCTTGACGTCTTGAAGGACTACGCAGAGCCAATTCCAAAACTGGTGAAAGAAGCGCCCCGGGAAGGGTTCTACTTGCGAAAAGTAGTCGATCGTGAGCCGCTTCCCGCGTTCTGGAAGAGGAGGCTAGTGCTCCTTGGGGACGCTTGCCATCCCATGATGCCGTCGTTTGGACAGGGTGCAGCATGTGCTATTGAGGATGCCGCGACTCTAGGTGTGCTGATGGAGGGTGCTACTAGTTTATCTACAGACCTGGAAGCGCGACTGAGGCTGTGGCAGGCTCTGCGCAAGCCGCGAGCGGACGCAATGGTGCTCCTTTCTAGGCGACAGAGCACGGATTTCTCTGTACCCGGTCCAATACAGACAGCCGTGAGGGCTATCGTGCCGCAGCATCTTCTCGCAGATTGTAGGTGGCACGATTGGAACTCCACAAGAAGACTTGCCAACTGACAGCCATACAGTTCGACCACAGTCCGTCATTGAGTACTTCTGGGCATACGACTGTGTGAGCGATGCGCAGGAGGCCGTGGGTCATCTCTATGGGACAGTAGCCGAAGCTCGTCTATTCTCTGGCACAGCTCTTCCGGTTCGTTGAGGATATGACCAAGACGGACTGACTCTCAGCAAGATAGGCATGAGATTCTTCGTTAACTCATCTTTGACTGCATCTTACAGCAAGGGTGTCTGAGTTGGGGAGATGCTGACTGGCTAAGCAGATTGTACGAGGCGATCGTACTTAAACACGTGGCTACGTGGGAGCTCAGAGTTTTTCGACAGAAGCGTCGACCTCCAGGTGTAAATGAAACACACTATGCATCGCTACCAGAAGTTGCGCTATGGAAGAGAGAAGAACACAAAACGAGTTCAATAAGAATGCAACGATCTCAACAAAAGAGCGTGTTGTCTTCCCGCGCTGTACGTGCCCAAATATAGATGTACATAGTCAAACATTCTCATCACTCGCGCGGAGAAATCTCGCTCATCTATGGACAAACTCCAGGAAGAATGAACTGCAGCACAGAAATCGCGCATATGTCAACTTTGACTCACAGCTGCAGCGATGGCAAATTATCGCACTAGAGAAATGTGATCAGAGCGACGGGGCCACGGAGCCAATGCTCCTGTATCGGCATTCTATAATCGTGGTCGTCGGCCTAGTCGGATCCCCTCGGCTGCTGCCTTCGCTCGTGTTGTCGGTCTCAATCGATCATAGTTCTCCGGAGGTTTACCTTACGGACTAGAGGCTGTCTATGGACCGAGGCTCTGTCACCGGAACGCCGATTGTAACCCGGCACATGGTATCCTGGCCTCCACCCGAAAATCCAATGCCTCTCCCAGCCGGACGGATCGATACCCCATTTGGTAGACACTCTATCCCGTCCAAGCTTTCATCGACAGATTCTTCTATCGGGGAGCAAGGGTCCACGTACAGGACGGATCACGGGTTCGGTCCAGCCTGATTCTATGCCGAGCCCTCCTGTCCGCCAGCCAAAGGCACGCGCGATGGGAGAGGGCCGTCACACTCAAAACTGCTGCACACGGCACTCTCTGCCATCACTTGAGCGAGTGCCTCCATCCCATAGCCAAGTCTGAGCGCATCCCCAACAATCATGGGCTCCTCTACCAACCTTCTCCTCTTCGGGGATGAGACCTTTGATTTCGCTCCAAAGCTGCAGGAGCTGATATTGGATAGGGATCATCCAATTCTATCTGCTTTCCTTGACCAGGCTTACTATGTCATCCGAGCCCAGATAATACAGTCGCTTCCCCCAACAACACACAAGCTTGCTCGAAATTCCACCTTGGCCGAGATGTTGCGCAAGCATCGTGCCGGCTCTTTACCTGCCAGTTTCCAGACAGCGTTATGCTGTATGACCCAATTGGGTTGTTTCATGCGGTAAGTCGAGCATCAGACCTGTGACAGAATCTGGGCTGTGGTAACGATCGATTGTTCAACAGAGACCAGAGCAGTTGGGACACATTATACCCTCAGGGGGACAACTCATACACGTTAGGAATATGCACTGGTGCCTTCGCTGCAGCTGCCGTCAGTTGTAGCCAATCACTTTCACAATTACTACCACTGGCCGTGCAGACGGTCCTAATCGCAACTCGCTTCGGGTTATGCATCAAGGAGAGGGGAGACAGCATCGAGGTCGACAAATCCCACACGCCGCACTCGTGGTCCGTCATGGTGTCTGTCAGCCGTGAAGCTGCAATCAGTGCCATCGACGAGCTGCTGCGCCTCTACCCTCTTCCCGTAACAAGTCGCCCGTTGGTGACTGCCACTGCCCGAAGTGCCACCACCATCAGCGGCCCCCCCAGCGTCCTCAGCCGTCTCCTAAAGACGTCGGCGTTGCGAGATGTGCGCACAAAGTCGATTCCCATTCACGTCCCTGCTCACAATCCACATATTTTCGCCGAGGAAGACGTGCGTTCCATTCTTCAGCCGGTCGAGACCGCCGCCTGCATGAAGATTGCTACCAAGATCCCCTTCATTTCAAGTGTATCTGGTCGGCTGGTCCCTGGGCAGAATTACCAAGCACTAATAGAAGAGGCCTTGCGTCAAGTTCTTCTTCAACCCATCTGCTGGGACGCGGTGGAGCGCGAACTGCCCGGCATGTTGCGAGAGCAAGAAGCTGGGGACGTCATACATCTGGCGACATTTGGTGCCAATCCTGGTACACTTCGCCTGGCTCTCGAAAAGAATACACGGGTCATACACATCAACACACCCCAAACAACCAGCGACCGTTATTCTTCTTCGTCGCATCGGCCCGGGGACTTGAAATGTAAATTGGCTATCATAGGCATGTCAGGCCGGTTTCCCGAGTCTCCGAGCACCGAGTCGTTTTGGGATCTCCTGTACAAAGGTCTCGACGTGGTCAAGGAGGTTCCGACTCGACGGTGGGACGTCAAGACTCACGTCGACCCTTCCGGTAAGATACGGAACAAAGGAGCCACCAAATGGGGCTGCTGGCTAGACTTCTACGATCAGTTCGACCCGAAATTTTTCAGCATATCACCGAAGGAGGCATATCAGATGGACCCGGCGCAGAGAATGTCTTTGATGACCACGTGGGAAGCAATGGAACGTGCTGGTGTCGTGCCGGACACTACGACATCAACACAGCGCGATCGCATTGGTGAGTGGACGCCGCGAGAGCGTGTGAACCTATGTCGATAGATCGGCATGCACGATTCCATACGTGGTGTGATGCTGAAGCTCTAGCACAGGTGTCTTCCACGGCGTTACGAGTAATGACTGGATGGAAGTCAACACGGCTCAGAACATCGACACTTATTTCATCACGGGGGGCAATCGGGGATTCATTCCGGGAAGGATCAATTTTTGCTTCGAATTCTCCGGACCCAGTTACGCCAATGACACTGCCTGTTCGTCAAGCCTTGCGGCTTTACATCTGGCCTGCAATTCTCTTTGGACTGGTGATGTCGATACGGCGGTGGCTGGAGCGACGAATATGATCTTCAACGTGGAGGGCCACACGGGTCTGGACAAAGGATTCTTCCTGTCCCGCACCGGCAACTGCAAACCTTACGACGACGCCGCTGATGGGTACTGTCGCGCGGAGGCTGTTGGAACTGTTTTCATCAAGCGACTGGAAGATGCTGTAAGAGACAAAGACCCGATCCTGGCCACCATTCTGGGCATCAAGACCAATCACTCGTCCATGTCCGACTCCATCACCCGGCCCCTGGCTCAAGCCCAGCTGGACAATATGAATGCAACTCTCGATTCCGCTTGCGCTGACCCGCGGTCCATCAGTTACGTGGAGATGCATGGGACGGGGACTCAGGTCGGCGATGCTGAAGAGATGAAGTCGGTTCTCTCTTGCTTTGCTCCCGACGAAAGCTTCCGTGGCACTAACCCACTCTGGATCGGTACAGCCAAGGCAAACATCGGCCATGGTGAAGGCGCCAGTGGTATCACAAGTCTCATCAAAGTGTTACTCATGATGAAGCATAGCACCATTCCGCCCCATTGCGGTATCAAGTCCGGCAGCAAGATCAATCGAACCTTTCCAGACCTCCGGGCACGAAACGTGCACATTGCGTTTCAACCTACCGAATGGCGGCGAACGGAGAGGTCCCGCCGTGCTCTGATCAACAATTTCAGCGCCGCGGGAGGAAACACGGCGTTGTTGATCGAGGATGCTCCGGAATACATCGAGCCGACCGGTTTAGATTCGAGAATCAGTCATGTTGTTACTGTATCGGCCCACAACAAGGCAGCGATGTGTTCCAATCTAGAAAGACTCCTCGCTCATTGTGAGAGGGTCCGACCTCGTCTGGAGCATCTCTCCTATACCACAACCGCTCGACGATGGCATCATGCACATCGGGTAGCGATGATGGGTACGTCAATCGAGGATATATGTAAAGGTCTCCGTGCGGCACTTCTCAACGGCGAAGGTTCTAATCGACCAAAGGCCAAATCAAACATCATTTTTGCGTTCACTGGACAAGGTACACAGTATCTACACATGGGTCGCCAGTTGTTGAACGATCTGCCAACTTTCAGGGCAGATCTCGACCAGTTCCATCGCCTAGCTGTATCTCACGGCTTTCCCGCATTCATGCATGTTTATACCTCAGATGAGAAAACATCGGTCGATGAATTGAGGCCCGTTGTAGTTCAACTGGCCATAATTTGTCTCGAGATGGCACTCGGAAGGCTACTTCTCTCCTTCGGTGCAGTTCCCACTGCGGTTATCGGACATAGCCTTGGCGAATACGCAGCCTTGCACCTTTCGGGTGTGCTTTCCGCCTCTGATACCATCTATTTGGTTGGAAAGCGTGCGGAACTCTTAGAGGAGAAATGTACACCGGGCACCCATGCTATGCTTTCGGTCAAAGCAGACGTGGACTCCCTGCGGGAGATGGTTCCGGATGCTGCATGCGAGGTTGTCTGCGTCAACGGACCCGAAGCCACCGTCATAGGTGGCCCCACTGGAAGCATTGCTGCTGCTCAAAAACATCTAGCCTCGAACAACGTCAAATGCTTGCTCCTGACGTTGCCATTTGCGTTCCACTCGGCTCAAGTCGATCCCATCTTGTCGGCATACAAAGACATAGCAGCCGGTGCTACGTTCCTCGAGCCGAAGATACCAATGATTTCACCATTGAGTGGCGAAGTCATCGACACGGAAGGGATCATTACCCCGTCATATCTTGCCAGGCACTGCCGCGAAGTCGTTGATTTCGTGGCAGCGCTCCAAGCGGCAAGGGACGAATCGTTGATCACCAAAGACGCCGTGATTATTGAGATCGGACCTAAGTCTTTGCTTTGTGAGATGATCAAAGCAACCCTCGGACGAGAAACGATAGCATTGCCAACATTATCTCCTAGAGGTAACAATTGGGAGAATGTTCAGGTAGTGCTATCCAGGATTTATACTCTTGGGCATAGCGTCAATTGGGTCGCCTACCATGCTCCCTTTACTTCCTCACAAAAAGTCATTGACCTTCCCAGTTATGGATGGGATCTGAAAAGCTACGACATTCCGTATGAAGGCGATTGGGCCCTGCACAAGCACAAGATACATTGCAATTGCTCTGATCCGGAACATCAGGTAGAGACGTCCTCCTATATCCCCGGCAAGCACACTTTCGAGAACAACATTGTCCTTCCCAACGGAGTACATCTCGTGAATGGCCAGCGGATGTCCAAGCTTGATCCCACCAAAGAAGCATACCCGACTCTTCCGACCACCACCACCGTACACCGGGTGATTAAAGAGGAAACGCTTCCCCTGGGTGCTACGATCATTGTTGAGACCGATATCTCGCGCAAGGATGTCAACGGGATCGCCAAAGGACACTTGGTCGACTCCATACCCTTGGTGACACCTTCTTTCTACACCGATATTGCCATGCAGCTGGGCAAATATGCCATGGACCGTATTCGTGCTGGTCATGAAGGGGCCATTGATGGTATTGTCGACGTATCCGATCTGCATGTGGACAAAGCGCTGGTGGCTCATGGACTGGCGCCACAGCTCTTGCGCGCAACTTTGACCTTGAAATGGCCTCCAAAGGCCGCAGCAACCACCAGAAGTGGCCAAGTTGTGTTCGAAACATACTTTGAAGACGGTAAGCTGGACACGGTTCACGGAGCGTGTACAGTACGTTTCGCCACGGAGTCGCAATTCAAGACTCTTCGTAAGAGGGTTCCCGAGTACAGCGATGCCATTAGTGCACTGAAAGAAAAGGCCGGCCGAGGGGAACTCATGAAGTTCACCACCAAGAGCGGGTACAAATTAATGAGCTCCCTCGCGGGCTTCCACTCTGACTACAAGCTTCTTGATCAGGTTTTGGTTGATCAAAAACACTACGAGTCCGTCGCCACTTTGTCTCTGGACAAATGCAAAGATACTGGAGACTATATGGCCCATCCTGCTTGGTTCGATGCCATCACTCAGCTCCAAGGCTTCGTGCTGAACTCTAACGATGACACGGATCTTGAGCAAGCGATATTTGTCAACCACGGTTGGGAATCGCTGCAGGTCTATCAGAAACTAAGACAAGGACGACCCTACGAGGTTTACTGCAAAGTAACAAAGGACAAAGAAGGTGACATGGCTCGTGGCGATACCATCGTTCTTGACGGAGACAAGGTCGTAGCCTTCGTTAAGAACTTCTCCGTGAGTCAAAAAGTCCTTTGCTTCCAGTATTGCGGTACTGACTGGTGCTTCCAGCTACGCTGTGTCTCGCGGAAGATATTCAAGGTGGTCTTAGAGACAGCATGGACCAGAGCCACTCGAAACGTCAAAGACAGGTCTGTCAAGCTGAAGCCTAGCTTGCGCACACCGAACGGCACGCACCAAGACGAGCCGATTGAGAATGGTACTCATGTGAATGGCTTCCACAACAAAGACATAACATCCAGCGAAGCTCAGCCCCCCAACAACGTAACCCCGACTCCCATAAACGGCAACGCCAGATCTGAGGTCTTTGATAAGGCATTGAGTATGATCGCTGAGGAGAGTGGAGTAGCCGAAGACGATTTGACTGATGACACAAATTTCATGGACGCTGGCATCGACTCTCTGAGCTCGTTAGTCATCGGTAGCCGTTTTCGTGAGGAGCTGGGGCTCGACTTGGACCCAGAGTTCTCTCTGTTCACGTCTGTGCCGACGGTTGCTGACCTAAGGGTCTTCTTGGGCGGAAGTGGTAACCCAGCAGGTGTATCGGAACCGATCAATCGAGATTGTTCTCCATCGGCAGACTGTGACGAGCCTGCACGCAAGCTCGTACCGCAGTGCCGGCCATCCAGCTCTTTCATACTGCAGGGCATTCCGAAGGACGGGGGACGAATTCTGTTCTTACTCCCCGATGGAAGTGGCTCCGCTTCATCCTACCTATCTATTCCAAGACTCAGCTCTGGAGTGACGCTCGTTGGGCTGAATTGCCCATACAATCGGGATCCGGAAAATATGAACTGCACTCATGATGCCATGATACAGAGCTTTGTCAACGAGATCCGAAGGCGGCAGCCAAAGGGGCCCTACAGCCTGGGCGGGTGGTCCTCGGGAGGAGCCTTTGCCTATATGGTAGCTGAAGTCCTGGTCAATCAACTCGACGAGGAGGTGGACTCTCTGATCGTGATTGACGCCCCGGCGCCAATAGAGCCGGTGGAGAAGTTACCTCTCGAGTTTTACGAGTTCACGAACTCCCTTGGCCTTTTCCCGAACCAAAACGGAACGTCTGATGCGCCGGATTATCTGATTCCGCACTTCCAAGCCGTGGTCGAGGTAGCACAGGACTATCGCGCGACGCCTCTCAAGCCTCCCAAGGATAAACTCAAAGTCGGTCTCATCTGGGCTGCTGATACAGTGCTCGAAGCAGCGAACGCGCCAGAAGTAGACGGAATGCATTTCATGGTTCAGCAAAGATCCGACTTCGGTCCTGATGGCTGGGACAAACTGGTCACTTCTGGACATTTTGACATTGTAAGGGCAGAAGGGGCAAATCACTTTACACTTATGGTAAGTCCGAACTTGTTGTAACACCGCACGAATGTAATTGAACTGATGGTCGTCAGCGTCAACCACACGTACAACTCGTCAAGGAGATGATCGATCGCATCGTAGGCTGAAGGCCCATGGTGTATCTATATTTGAAAGTGCATCAGACAATACAGGTTCTTCCTTTGAAGGTGTAATTTCTCGAGACCGGCTCCATGATTCGGCGCAATGAGGTGCATCCGATGATCTGGCGGCGCTTCCGCCTTCTAAAGTCCTCTTCCCATGTACGTGATTGCTGCTTTGTGGCCCTTCTTGCGGCAGTGCCGCCAGTGTATATGATACAGCTGCTCATGTTCTAGTCGCAGCCGTGGGTACGCTCGGTCGTGGTGGCAATACATGGGCACTTCTTCATGTCCGAGGTCTGGCGTGGTGCTCTTGTGATTAGCTTATGAGTCAACAGGCCGTCGGCCGGATAGAGCCAACGTTCAGTATCCTAGTCTTCTTTCCCAGAGCATATCTACGATTCGATCTCGCTTCGATCCAGACAAGCTAAAAATCGGAAGCGCCGAGTCGAAAGCGCTGAGAACGTTGGGGGATCGGTGTTGGCATATCGCTACTCGAGATACGCTATTGTCTAAGTCTGGCCTCGACCGGCCTGTTTCAATGTATGGTAGTCCTCTGCGCATCCTCTCTATTCTCTCTCGGACGCAACCATACTCAAGCAGTTCTCTGTTGTTGCGCCACAAAGAGCCGACTGGTATGTCCGATAGATATGCTAACGGAATGCTTGGACTGAACTTACGCCGCATATCCCCTCGAGGACGACACACTTCTCCAGATCCATCCTTCCTCTGGGGCAGCACAGACTAGCGCTTCAATCCGGAACGGATCGCACAACAGGCTCGAGATGATAGATGCCGAATTTCGCTACATTCTCGTCACAACGGCGGCTTCCAGAACCGGCATTCGACCTCAATGATCTGGCATTGGTCGTTAAAGCGACGGCCTGCATGAGGTTTTAGTATGCGGGATATGCGTCGCATATGGCTTCGGGTCACTACTACTCCCCGTGTTAGTGGAGATACCGTACTTCTCACTACTTCCCTCCATGCCCTAACTTCTATACAGCTCTAGTATAAAGATTTGAAGGATATAGACGGAAGCGCCCCTACCACTTGGTAGACCGAAGATGCCACGAGTCTCGGATATAGCAATCCTAGGGAGCTCCCATATGGTAGACTCGTGAGCTTGCTCCACAAGACACAACTATGAGCTGCTACCTAGGTATCGATGTTGCCGCAGGGGAAATGATAGCTGATACGCTCAATACGGGCACGACCACATTTTGACTTGACTCGCGTTATGAAGACACAGTAATTCAACGCTAGCACGAAAGCAAATTTTGAAATGCCTGGCAACGGGCAGCGGATGCCCGCAGCAGACACTGCATGCACTCGAGCCATTGCAAGCAAGAGCAGCCACGGCCACATGGAGCCCATACCGAGCAAGCTCTAGGGTTCCACTAGACTTCGAGCCATTTCTGCCCCCTACGTCTTGTATGCAGTCGAGCTACAAGGTATCAACGTTGCCCTCGAGGATGCCAGTCTCTGCAGACACGTCATATGGACAGACAGCCAGCAGGAGTTCGATCGCCCGCCCGCGCCGAGGACCACTCCGGTGCGTAGGTACTGAACAGACCACTAAGCAAGGAAGTAAGCTCTAACGTCGAGGCTGCGCTGTGATAGGCCGCTTGGTCCGATCATACGGAGGAACTGAAGGTGATCAGGCTATAAATATGACCGCCAACGAGGCTACTGGCCGGAGAGAAGGGCAAGACGATAGCGCAGTGGCGGATAGAGCGAGACCACCGAGTAGACTGCATCCATCTCAGGCCACGCGGGAACTGGATTACCGGCGAACTGCTCACAAGAAGTGGCAGATCTGATGGCGTGACGGACTCAAGGGCATCGACCCCAAGCAGGGAGGTCCTTCAGTTCTATAACAGGCCGAACCAACAGGAGACCGTGCTGTTAATGCAACTCAGGACCTGGCAGCTTGAACTTAAGGAGTCTTTCTCCATGAGGAGGCATGGTCTAGAGAAGTATAGTACAGAGAGCCTGATACAAAGACAACCACGAATTAGAGAGCTTGCTACCTCCCAGTGGCAATATTCGATGAGCGGAGCAAGGCTGATGAGGCCGACTAGTCTTTGTGTCACATTTGGGGTGAGATTGTACTATACAAGGCTAGAAAGGCAGTGGCATTCTCCTTGCCTAAGAGCTCCTACCCGAGTGTCTCCTCTGCAGATCTCCATAGCCGCTTAGACCCAGCATCCACCACTTCTCTGGTGGAGAGAGGTCTTGGATCGAGAACGGTGGCAGATGGAGCGAGAATGTCCAGGTGTCAAGGCCCATGTGACTTTGTACATTGTTTACTACTGGGGCTCTCGGTTATGAATTCACTGACCAACACGCTGGCTTCATGGTCGGGTTTGGAGCTCCGATCTCTTAGACAGTAGCAGGACAGATGAGAGTCTCCCCTCCATCAGGAAACAAGATCTGGTGATTGTAATATGTTCCTCCAATTCCCGCCAGCAGCAATACTGAAGCTCCAATATCCGACTCCCCACCTGGACGTCCTTCGCACGCGGATGTTAGCAGCGTCATCGCCTCCCAGTTCAAGGGACTATCATACCGGCGGCATTGTTCACACTTCGTTTCATGGTGGACTTCAGATCTGGACCAGATGAACCTGTGGTCATCTATACCAAGCACTATCAGCATAGGCAGCGAATGCGCGGGTAGAGCTTACCATGGTTGGGAAAGTTCCAGGCGCTATCTGATTCACTCGCACGCCTGTGTCTTTGAAGAGCGTCGACAAAATACGGCTCAGGTGGACAGTGCCTGCTTTGCTAGCTGCGTAAGAGATATACCCTCGGCAACTATCCTTCAGGAATGCAGCATTGCTCGAAATGTTGATGATACTGGAGGAGTATCCTTCCACCCGACTTCTCCTGGTACCAAGATCGAGAAGAGGTGCGAATGCCATGCTCATCCAAAACGCTCCCAGCACGTTTGTACTGAATGAGGTGGACCAGTCGTACGGCTCAGACCGCAGGAAGTGGGCCGATACAGCTGAGGCGCAAGACGGATCGTAAGGCACGCACGGTCCCGAGAAGCGTGTTGATTGATCGAGCGCGATACCTGCGTTGTTGACCAAAAGCTGGATACCATTCTCTTCTTGTCCAGCGACGTGAGCCGCAAGATTCAACACCTCTTGCTTGTTACTAATGTCTGCAACCAGTCTACACGGGCATCAGTAATGCTGCCATCTTCTCCATCTCTGCAAGGTGTCGGCTACACACATCTTCATGTTTCCCGTCCCATTACCATATAACCTCAAGGCCGTCTCCAACGCTTCCCTTCTCCTGTCAACAACGTATACTCTGCGGACGCCATTGGCAAGAAGAGCCTGTAGGATCATAAGCCCTATGCCCGAAGCACCACCAGTCAAGACACAGGTGATGTGCGACACGGAGAAGAGTGTAGATGTGTCCAAGCGCTGATGAGCCATGGCAAGATCAATGTGCACTGTGAGATGACTTTTTCGGGAGTCTCACTCTGTCCGGCGTCGATTTGAGCTACAACGACGTCTTCACACGCTGGCCAGTCACTATGGTCCGACATCTCTCTCGATGCGGAAACACAATATCCGGTCCAACAACTTGCGGATTTATCGCATCGCCGAAGTCGCGCGAAAGCCATCAGATCGAGCTGTGCTTTCCTCGTCCTGGGCGTCGTTTAGCACTCCACCGAGTCTTCCTTATCCGTATGTGAATAGGATGTCGTCTCACAGGCATGGCTATCACCGGTCTGATGAGGTGGAGATGCCGGTAAAGCATCACACATGTCTCGCAGAAGGGACCCACATTCTTCTGCATATTAATCCCTGCTACAAAACACCACGGTGCACGCTCTGACAAGGTTAACATGACGATGCGACTCTGATCTTAGTGTTACATCATCTGCAGGTCAAGCTGCAGTACCAAGCTGGCGTGATTGGTTCAAGGGTTACATGTAGTGGAAATTTTTAAGTTGTGTACTAACCTTGTTTCGGGCTACAAGTCAACCTGAGGTCCTGGCTGCATGGCTGACAGAGCAGATACGGAACCGTTGTCCAACAAGGGTACGGTGGGGGCCAGTTCGAATGGAACCTACGCCATCAAACAACAGCTCGATCCAGTTCAGCGACAGCGAGGACAAGGTTTTGCTTCCCAGGAGCATGACTCGTGTTCATCGCCTGCAGCATGCAACGCAGAAATGCCATTGGCAATACGGATCTATTTCTGATTAAGCGGTGCAACGTCGTTTATCGCCACGGTCTAGAACGCCGTCCAGCGTAGCAGCTGCTCTCACGACTGCACAGCTTCCTGCAGCGATGTCTCCAGATCAGTCCAACCGTTTCGCCCGTAGCGGCGAAGTAGCTCCAACGATCGCTCTGTGTCTACAGTCATGATATCTTTTGCCGCATTAGGAATCCTGCTCCATTTCCTCGCTCTTGTGGAATCTAGCCTCTCTAAGATATCAACCGTGTCATTGAAATTGAACGGACCTGCGAATCCCAGAAGCCTTTCCCCTACAACGTCTTCTTCCAGCATAGCAGCCACGTGTAATAGAGCCGTATCCGTCGCGTTGATGTAATGCTGGGGGGCAAAGAGTTCTCGGAGAAGATGTAGAATTTCTTCATCGCCATTCCAAAGTTTCTTGTACCAGCCTCCCGTCGAAGCTGGTTGCTGTTCGCAAAGTATCTTCCCAATCACGCAATTGGGAAGAACGGCATTGAAGACGAATCTAGGCTTCTCCTCTTGAACAAATCGCCAGCATTCCTTTTCTGCCAGAGTTTTGCTCGCGGCGTAGACGGCCAGTTTTCTTCGGTGACCTGTATATGGCGGAGGAGCCCAGGCTGCCTCGACGTCGGCGTCGTTCCATGTATTGGTATCTATGTGCAAGCTTGTGTTGGGTGTCGGTGCCGTGCATGCCGAAGAGGATGAGGTATAAACAAATCGTTTGACGCTTTCTGTCCGGGCTGCTGCCTCCAGAGCATTCTTTGCGCCGGATACGACCATTGGAATAACGATATTTGGGTCTGGATTCAGGGTGAGGTCCGTTGCAACGTGCATTACACCGGCGCAGTCTACATCTCATGATCTCAGAGTCGATATGGTCAGAGAAACAATGAAGTCGGGCTCAAAAATGTCTGACCTTTGATGACTTCGTCGAATGCATTCTCAACGGCCATATCTGGAACGATACGGACCTCGAGAAGCTCCTTCTCGTATCTGCTGTTGAACATATCCTGCATGTATTCGGCTTTATATGCGTCGCGTACAGTGCCGCGAACACGGTATCCACGTTGAAGGAGCTGGTCGGCGATATGGCTTCCTACATAGCCATTAAGACCGGTTACGAGGACAAGTGAGCCCTGGGGAAGGGTTGGCATGTTGTTGAATGTGTTTCTGCTGGGTACCTGATCGATTGTACAACTGGAATGAAATCAAGCAAGTGCTAGATTTGAGATGCAAGACGGGCAATAGAAATAGCCGGGACTTAAGCCCCTGGAAGCATGATTTGGACCCCCACAGCAGACGAATTTCTTTCAATTTGCATGCTTGTCCATAACTGCCAGTGCTCTCAGCGGGTGGCCACCGCAAGCAGAGCCCGTGTGGTTACAACAGGATCGGAAGAACGCATGACCAATGTGCACTCGATGATCGGGCAGAATGTGACCTATTCCGGCTAGAGATATGCCATGCCAACTAGCTCTCAACTCCGCCTCTCTATCAAGCACAGATGGCCCAGAATGCGTTTCACTCCTCGAGTCTGACCTGATAGTGACTCAGGATGCGCTTGGATGATCTTGTCGTTCTTCCCATGTCACTATCCTACGCTTGCTTCTCGCGACGATCACGATCCTTGCGAGTTATAGCAACCTCCGCTGTCTTACGATCTCTGTCATACAGCCTGTTCGCCGCTCCCTCGTCCTCCCATTCCGTTCCAAGAACCCGATCCCAAAACTTGAAATGAAGAGCAAAGTTCTTCTACAAAGACTCCGTGTCAGTGGGATCCGCGACATATCAAAGCGCAACGTTTCAGCTTACCTTGAAACCCCATAATTGATGGTGCTTGTCATGATAATGAGCACCAACCGAGGTGAAAGCATCGACTGGGTTCCATGGGATCCGATATCCGCTGTGATCAGTGCAAGCCTTGGCTGAGGAGAAGGCCGAGAAGATCATGCTCTCCCTCACGGACATTCCTGTTCCCCAGACACCGAGAATGAATGCTCCAACACTGAGGAATAGGCTTTCGAATGGTTGATCATGGATTCCGGCCCAGCTATAGGGCACGTATAGCTCGTGATGACGAGCATGGAACGTCTCTGCTCAATGCCTGACTCAGCCTGTCGTTCTTCCAGTAGCTCCCCGTAAGACTTACTGTAGAGCCAGGTGTTATTATGTTCGGCGCGATGGATGAAGTATACCCATGTATCTGCAAGCCAAAGAGCGGAGTAGAACCGCATTGCTGGTACAATGAAATGATACAACCAGACGGATGTGGTTCTTTCCAAGGAACCCAGAGCCACTGCTTGGGCTTCGGGACTGAGGGGAAGGCTGTACGGCACACGACCCAACGACGTTGGCATAAGCTGTCCAGTAGCTACGGCGAGCAGAGAGATGGGTTGAATAAGTCGATGAGCCCAGACCGTCCATTTCTCAAGCTCTTCTTCGGCACTCGGGGGGGCTCCTTGTCCAGAGACGATATTGATTCCCATCCCTAGGGCGGTTTGCATGATCTTTTTCCTGTGCTTAATAAAAGTGATACGACTAGAGCGGCGGATCTGCGTACCTGAATCAGAATCACCCGACGAAGGCATTCCAATCGCCCCACGGTGTTCTTGTGCTGCTCTTCCTTTTGCGTGTGAATTTTGTACGACTTAAAGAGCTCAAAGTGATCGAAAATTGCGTAGACTGCCGAAACTGCCCAGTGTGTTGCTATGGGAATCAGCAAAGAGAGATTGTCATCCGAGATCCCGGGGATCAATTCCGTGCTGAATGTGCCTTGATACTGCCATGTTTCTTCCGACATGCCTCGATCGGTTGCATTCATCTTTGATCAGGTCGCTACCACTGCGCAACGTTCACTGAGACTCCCTTGGATTGAGTTGAGCAACAGGGCTCGCAGGAGCCAACAAGCTACTATGTACCCTCTTCTTCGCTTGCAGGTGGTAGAGGAGAAGTGGGAGCTCAACGATTCGATCATCCGCAGACAGCCTGTATCCGACTGCAGCTTGGAGCTGACAGCACTCGGCAGTAGCTCGTCCTCCATCCTGGTCTTGTCTCTGGCCTTCGGCCCTATCACTACCTGCCGATTCTCGACCCAAGAGTATTGTCACACTGCATGAGCTAATTATCGTTTCTCGATGCAATAGTATGATCACACTGCGTGAGCCACTTGGCGTGTGGGAGTGCAGGAACACGATGGGGGGAAATTACAGTCCCTGGTCCATTGGCCAAATCAACTTGATTCAAGCTCCCAACATCTCGAAAAGTCATATTGTATGGCTAGACTGCTCGCGAAGAGATAAGGTAGGGAAACATTCTTAGGCACCGAGCATCAGCTTCTAGTGTCTCGAGATCTGGACTACATGCCCTCAGAGCTTTGAAGGTATCAAACACTCAGTTACCAACTGCTCCGCTTGAGTCTGAAAGACGCAGAAGACAGCGATCGCCTAAGCGTTTGTCAACGCTATGCCTTCTTGGCGTGCTTCGTTTTGGACACTTACATCTTCCGTCTTCGCCTTTCCTCGACTGTTGAGGACATAGGCTCGGTCAAACTTCATCCTGTCGTCTATGAAGGTGACTAATTCTTGCTGTGCCACGGGGGACTGCTGCAGTCTTGATCGTTCCTCGAACACCTCTCTGCGATCTATCTTCGTAGACAATTCTTCGATGACCTCTGCCGGCAATGTCATAGCGTCGATACCGGCTACAGCAATTGCTTCATCCGTTGTCATGAAAGCACACGCCTTCACTTTCGTGGGAATCGCATGTTGGCGGTAGTAATGTTGCGCCTGGATATTCAACTGCAGTATTGGACTGGTATCCACATAGGAGTTGTCGTAATGAGCTCTGAGCTCATACGTGAATGGCGAAATTGACACACAGCCAGCCTCTCCTGCAAGTACGGCTTGCTCAATTGTGAACAGAGTAGTCGCCAAAGTCTTGATCCCGACCCGTGTCAGTCTTCGACAAGCCTGAAGGCCTTCCCAAGTCGCAGGAACCTTCATAATGAGCCTGTTCCGGTCAAAGGAAGGGTCCAAGATGCGGCAGATGGCGTGGAATCCTGGCAAGATACTGGTCAAAATCCATTATGCATCAAGAAACATATGGGGTTACAAACGGTAGCCAGTCCCGCAAATTTTGTCTGTATCCCAAGAATAGAATGGATTACACATGACGTGGATTGCTCCCGAAATCAAGGGGACGATGCGTAATGACAGGATGAACATCTGAAGTCTGATCAGCCACAGTCGCACTAAGTTCAAGAAGCCACTCAAACGCCAATCTCCACTGCAAGTTCTTCTTCGGTAGTATCTCGAAAGTCGCCGCGAAGCTGTCGCGCCCGATACGCAGCTTCTTTCAGAACATTGCAGTTCTTGGGATCGCTCAACTGGCTATATGCTTCCCACTGTCTTTCACGTTAGTTCTCATTTGCAGAAAGTGCCAATCGCATTCCAAACTGACTTGGTTGGATGTGGCATCTAGAAACGGTCCCAGAGTCTCGCATGCTATGAAAGAATTAGTCTTTGGTATACTATCGTGTCACTACTGTCCACCTTGCGGGTCAAGGGAGTCGAAATCGACTCGGGACTTGGAGCGCAGGTACTCTAGTGCACTTATGCGCACTACCGCTGGTGGCTCCATGGAGGCCATATCTTATCAAGCTGTGCTATATGCCGGCTTTGATGAAGTGATTCGTGAGATGTGTTCAAAGGCACGAGATGTAGTATGCAGTATCCAAGGTGATATCGAGAATTCCCACAACTAAGTACCCAGAGGTGCCGCTAGTGAGCGGGACGGCTCTTTCCGAATCTTCATGTGCAGCTGTCAATGAATGCTACCTCCAGCCTCTTGTCCCGCAGAACATGATCCACTGGACTGCTCTTGATCGTGCTGGTGATGCTGTACTACCCAGAGCGCACCTCGCGAGCTGCCTCTCAGACAGAGTTCCCAGCCCGGACAACAGCTCAATCTCCGGCACGGATCGAGGAATACAACCCGCGGTAGACCAGGTTAGTTCGTTTAGTTCGTGACTGTATCTTGCCATGAGATGCTCCATGCTTGTAACAGCACAGTAGCGGCTTTACAGGGACGAAGGGCATCGCGAGTGAGTTGGTGATTACGACGGAAGGTTTCTCGGCGTGAGGAGCCGTGACAAGCCGGTCAAAGTCCCATGTCAACCCACCAGCGGCTTCCCGGTTGGTGGCAGCTCGGACCCCAGCCTCGCGGCCCTCACCGACGACAGCGGGCCGTCGGCCAATTCTGTACGGATGGCGCTAGGGGCCGCGGAACGCGAATCTCGTGAAGCTAAATGAAACTCCCATCGCCAGCAATCACACAACGACCCTAGCACTCAAAAGCTTCAGCGTCTCATTGCGACGCTGGTCCAAGTCAGCAGAGAGACGCGGAATCTTGTAGTAGAGCTGTGTGTGGGTGCCTGGCTGGTCCTTGAAGCCCCGATGAATGTCCCATGGTGGAATCGTCTGAAGCGGGTATGCGATGGACAAATTCATTGTGAGTTCTACCAACACTTTGAGACCTATATCTGAAGTTTTCTATCCATTCAGAGTGTCTTGCCGAGCGCGGTCTTCTCCGCTGTGTCACGGCCTCGTCGACGCAATACAGCAATTTGCTCCTTGTCATCGAAGTAGGTACCACAGATGCGATCCCAAATGCTGAAGTGCGCCCCAAAGTTGGTCTTCCGCATGTTAGTACCAGACATAATCTGTGGTGACACGGCGACTCACCTTGAGTCCCCAGCTTTGATGATGCACGTCATGGAATCCAGCGTCTGTGCCAGTGATGTGCTTCATTATATCCCAAGGAAAGACATAACCACAGTGATCCAGGACGTTTTTGAATGATGCATACGAGAAAAGTAGAATTTGCAATCTGGACGAGAGGCCTGTGGCGCTGCATCCGATACCGTAGCTCAGTCCGTCAACGACGATGCTATCCCAAGGATGGTTGTACGATGCTCCCCATGAGTAGGGGACGTACAGTCGATGGTGCTGCGAATGTATGTGTTCTAAGAGGTGTCATTAGCTGGGTGGAGTGGAATACTAATCGCACGACATACTATACATCCACTTGTTGGTATGCCCCAGGCGATGGAGCCCATACATACACGCATCTGCGACAACAATTGTCCCTATCATTCTTAGCATCGGGATGATCAGCCAGTAAATTATTTTCGCGGCCAAAACTTCATTTGGTGTCCAAAAAATGCTTTCGCTCCCGATGCGGTGCCAAAGTTGGGGATGATCCTGAAGTGGGGGCGATGAAGGAGGCTCGAGGCAATTCAGAAAGACATGGTGGAGTGAAGACATCCGAGGTACGCACTTGACACTGGAAATGATTCCATGTAAGCGCGATGTCCAGAGATATATCTCCTGGTCTTCATTTCCGACCAGATCGCTTTCGCCTATCGAGCCCAGCACGAGACCGAGTACTGTTTGCAGCAGCTACGTAGATTAGATCGGGAGGTCCTCCTGAAAGCTCTCAAATGGCTCTCACCTGGCATTGGATCGTCACACGAAAGCACTCTGCTCGGGAGACCAAGTTCTTCTTTTGTTCTTCAACGGAGCTGTGAAGTCGATACTGCTCCCAGATACCATTTCGTTCACAGAGTTCGAAGAAACCGGAGGTGATCCAGTGGACGAGGATTGGCAGTGCAAGTGCTAGATGGAGATCTGATATCCCAGAGACCAGAGGCGGTGCAGGTCGAAATACGTTTGGTTCTGAGGTTGACTCGTAGGAGGTATTCATCGTGTGTGGGTATTCCGAGAATCTTGAAGCAAGCTGCACTTGCTTCTGAAAGTCAGACGGGACCTTGTGAAGCCCAATGTGAGACCTTTCTGCTTCTATCGTGAATCGATGGCCGAGCCACCTCGCTTCTGCCAGAGACGGCTATCCAGCCTCGAAGTTGGGACTCTCGGTAGCCTAGGATGCTACTCCACGACTTTTGGAGCCTTGTATGCAAGGAAAGTAACAGATGTGGGAGTTCTACCTAGTGTGTTGCAAGCAATGTGTAGCCTAGTGTGTTGCAAGCAATGTGCAGATCGCTGCGCGTTGCCCAGAAGTGGCAACCATAAAGTCAGTGGTGACAAATCTTCTCGGCAGATGCAGGCTCCACAGCACTAGACATTCATCTTGCATGTGCTTTGCTGCCAGGATCTAGCGCCATATCCCTCCTTAGCAACTTGTGATGTCTAGACCTTTGGTACGCGCTGGAGTGCCGATTCCAGCCGGCGACAGGGACGCAATGAACCACGTGGAGGTGAAAGACTGAATACTACTCCGCGACTTCTCGTATCTTTAGTTCATCAGTCACCCTGTTATCTACAACATGGAAGCTAATCGAGGAGGTATTGCGGGATAGTGTGGCTCAGGTACACACGCCAGCCATCACTCTGGCCATCATCACGACGGAAGCTCCCCAACTCGGTAGAACTGAATCAGAATCTCGTCGTCTTCCGATCCTGGCTCGCTAACGTGCTTCTTCTTGTAGACAACACTGGATTCGAAGTTTGTGTAGAGTGCCGCCAAAATGTAGCGAATGACTGCGAGATATCAGCCACGTGACACCATGGGGGCTTGATTGAAACTGGCAACATACGGTAGTAGGTCAGTGAGACACCAAGACACATCCTAGAACCACCTCCAAACGCCCATAGTCGTGGCCGCTTGCTGGCCTGGCCATCATGGTGTAACCATCTTTCTGGTACCCAACTGTCTGGATCTTCATGCTCGTTTGGATCGCGATGGATAAGCCACTGGAAGGTGTTCACCCGTGTGCCCGGCGGAATTTCGATCCCTGCCAACGACACTGACTGATCTTGGGGTGTTACTCGTGGCAACGGAGTGCTAGTTGGCCGCATACGGAGAGACTCTTCGATCACAGCTGTCAGCAACGGAGCTTGCTCAAGGAAGTTTGGTTCCGGCAGTAGTGAGCACTGGGTTGGGGGATGGTCCTGGGGCGAGCGTGACGGACTCTGCTGCGTTGCTTCCAACGTCAGCTGCAGCCCTGTCAACTCTGATCGGAGACGTGACTGATGAGCTGGACTGCATGAAAGGTAGTAGATGGTGTACGCAAGAACGAGTCCTGCTCGTCGTCAGCTCTCTGAGAGAGACCAAGCATTCGCAGCTGTACGTACCGAGAACCTCTCGTCCCCCTGCTATGCTGAGTTTAGCAAGCATCATAGAGGGAAGGATCTTGTACACTCACACATGTGATCGAAAAGCTCGCTGGCGATCTCTCTTCGCTTTTCGTCAGGGCTTGCATCGGGCATGTCTCTCTCCACGCTAGCGGCAACAAGGTCATACACTACCGGAGTGTCGATTGCCTGGATATGTTGGCCCTCCTTGGCTGCTTGCGAGAGACTTCCAGCTCGGTCGCACATACCCAGGAGCCAACTCTCCAGATACCCTTGTGATGTGCGTTGTGACGCCGGCAGCATATCGAATCCGATCTTCTGCAGCATTCGGTAAAGACCAGGAAGCTCTTGAGGCCAGAACGAAGCCTTGCAATACATCTTCTCGTAATGATGAAGCCACGTGCTCAACGATGTTGGATCACCAAGTAACCTTGATCCTGACCTGGACCCAAATTGGAAGCAGGTGAGAAGGTCCAAGCTTAGCCCGTAGCTGAGGGAGATGGCATCAGTTGGTTTCCGAGTCGTGATGTCGTTCTCAATGAGCGGGAAAAGCCGTCCAAAGATGGTCTCTTCCGTAAGGTCTCTCAAAGGGCGTGAGGCAAACACAGCCGACTTGGTGTAGGCAGCATTTACTCTTTTCCTTCGTAGAGAATGATCCTGCTTGGTCAAGCTGCAGAAGGCGTTCTTGCGGTCATAATATGCAAAGAAGTCGTAGTATTGTGGCTTTTCGAGTCCTCCGTTGTAGATGGGTCTGACACCGTCCTGATAGCAACTGACAGAAAGATCCTGCGGTCCCAGCCTGACAACTGGGCCTAGCCGTCTATGCATCTCTCGGACTTTGGCCAGCTCTTGATTATGGTAACGTATGCACAAGATCCACGCCTGTGACCAGCTCGAGCTCCAATGAGCATTTGGCACTGTCCGTAGTGGTGAACGGTGGAGGGAGATGATGCGGATTACCAGCGCTATCAAAAGTGCAAGAATAGGTAAATGCCATGTTGTAACATGTTCGTAGAGAATGCTTGGTGCCATCTCGATGTCTTGCCGCGACTCTGGTCACAGAAGGGCGTGAAGCTCTCGATATAACCCAGACTCGTCCAACGTTGTCAGCAGCATCGATTTAACTTTCAGAGTCCAACAATAATTCAGCATAGTTGCCGCAACAATGTGATGGAGGGGTGCGCGGACACCCTGCGTAGTCTGTGCAGATCCATGACCGGGTGTTCGTTAAATCTTCGATTGTTGTGAAGACGACGCTCCGTGCTACAAAGGTAGCGTAGACGCTGACAAAGTCTATCAGGGAATGGCGGCCAGATGTAATGGAAGCTTTCGTTCTATGACTGAACATCACGGGCCCGTGGTTCTTCTTGAGCTTTTTGAGACTTTCAAGGAGGTCAACAAATAATTGAATGAATTCTGTTGAATAGAGTGCCTTGTCTAAACCTCACCATCTAATTGGCGAGGAACTGGTTTGCTATGAACATCAATAGAACAGACCAATCGACCGCCTCGATGTGCCACTCCGTTCAGCCAAACGAAGTAGACAGGTCCACAGACACAACAGACGGGGTCAGCAGCGATCTGTCAGGCAAAGGCTCCGACTCAATCACAACAGGCGACTTGAATCAGATCTATCAATGGAATGCGGCCAGACCTTCGGCTTACGAAACATGCGTTCATACTACATTCGAAGCCCAAGCACGCCTCCGCCCTCATGCACCAGCTGTGAGCTCATGGGATGGTCAATTGAAATACGCAGAGCTCAATGAGCTCTCTACCTTGCTTGCCCACCATCTCTTCGCGAAAGGCGTTGGACCCGAGATCATCGTACCCTATGCGTTGGAAAAGTCAAAATACGCTGTTGTCGCGACGCTCGCAATACTCAAAGCAGGAGGAGCTTTTGTCCCGCTCGACTCGTCTCATCCTCGCCTTAGGCTGAAATCTATCATAGAGAAAGCCGAAGCACGATTGATCGTGGCGTCCAACCGCACCGCTCCGGATCTGAAAAACCTTGGGGCGGAGCTCATGGTTATAAGCCCCGAGATGCTTGAGCGACTTCCAAAGCAATCGAGCAACCCTCCCAGTGGAGTTACACCAAACAATAGTGCATTTATTCTCTTCACTTCCGGAAGCACTGGCGAGCCCAAAGGCGTAGTCCAAGAGCACAGATCTGTGTGCACTATCAATCAAGCCTACGCCACCGACCTGTTCTTGAACGAAGAGTCTAGGGTCCTGAGTTTCGCCGCGCATACTTTCGACGTCAACACCGTTGATGTTTTCACTACTTTGTCACAGGGCGGATGCATCTGCATCCCTTCGGAGGAAGAGCGTCTAAACGACCTTGCGGGAGCAATCAACAGGCACTCCGCGAACTGGATTGATTTAACGCCGACTTTTGCAATGGCCAGCTTGCCTGCTCCGGAGCATGTCCCGAGTCTGAAGACACTGGTTCTAGCTGGCGAGGCCGTTAAAATGGAGCACTACGAACACTTTGTGGGGAAAGTCGAGCGAGTTATCAACTGCTACGGACCTGCCGAAGCAGGCGGCTGCTTGGCATATAGGTTTCTTCCAGACCTGTGCCAGCCGCAGACGATAGGACGATCTCTTCAGAGTGCGTTATGCTGGATTGTGGATACGAGAGATCCAAGAACTCTCGTACCCATTGGAAGCACTGGAGAACTAGTGGTTGAAGGTCCTACGCTTGCTCGAGGTTATCTACGAGATCCACAAAGAACCAATGCAGCATTCTTAACACATTCTGGATGGGGCCCGCCAGCGACACCAAGACGATTCTATCGAACAGGTGATCTTGTTCGCTACAGAGCTGACGGTTTGATGGAGTTTATTGGACGTCAAGACACTCTGTATGTCGACGGGATACTCTCTGCACAGAGATAGCTGACGATGGGAGCAGGATCAAACTACGAGGTCAGAAAGTGGAGCTTACCGAGATCGAGCAACACATCTCTGGATTTCCAGGAGTTCGAACTTCACTGGTCGTGCTACCACCGAATGGCATATACACAGGTCGCCTCGTAGCGGTCATTGAACCGACTCAAAAGCCCAAAGCCGCGGTCATGCGATACAAACAGCCTTTAACGCTGTTGTCGCCGAATGAGACCAGTATAAAACTCGAGATTCTGAATACATATCTGAAACAACGACTCGCCCCATACATGCTCCCTTCCGCATGGCTCCTCATCTCGACAATGCCTCTGACTGAGTCGAAGAAGATCGATCGACGAAAGGTGCAGCAGTGGGTAAGCGATTTGCCTGTCTCTCCGCTGCTTCAGAATGGTAGTACGAGTCAGGACCGGATGTTGAAGCACGGCACTTTAGCTGCAATGATCTCAGAGAAGGCCGCCGCTATCATTGCCCCCAATGACCAGGTCGTTCGAGACTCCCTGATCACTCGAGACTTTATCCTGGAAGCTGCCGGATTAGATTCCATCAAAGTTATTACATTAGGGAAATGGATTGAGCGGGAGTACGGGGTTAAACTTCCAGCACAGACATTGACTGAGCCAGGGATGACCGTTGAAGCCCTGGCACGCAAGATTGAAGCCTCCAAACACAGCAGGCTGGATGAGGCTCGGCAACACAGTATCTGGAAAGCAGCTTTCATCCAAGATTTGGAAGTGCTGTCGAGGAGTGTTCAAGAAGCACGGGCAACTTCGACCGACTTTCGCACAAGAAGTCCTAGTAGTACCAAGTGTGTGCTACTCACTGGCTGCACGGGATTCTTAGGAGTTAACATTTTGTGTCATCTGCTTCAATGTTCCGAGATCGAGACTATATTTGCTATTGCTCGTTGCAAAACAGCACAAGAAGGTCTCAAGCGGATCTCATCGACAGCCAAGAAAATGAGATTATGCTGCGACATTGACTGCAGCCGTTTAGAGATTTGGCCAGGTGATATCGGCCGACCCAACCTGGGACTGCAGAACTGTCACTGGGACAAATTGACAAGCCATGACCACGGCTGCGATACGATAGTCCACTGTGGTGCCTCGGTGCGTTGGAATCTGGCATACGAAGCTCTCCGGGACGTGAATGTTGTGTCTACTGTACAACTCCTGCGTGTGATGGCAGCTAGAAGGACACCAGGACGTCTGGTCTATGTATCTGGGGGCCAGGATCTTACCACGGCCGCGTTTGACGCCGAGGATACATTGCTGGCTATGGTCGGACATCGCTCTACAGGATATACCAAGACCAAGCTCATGTCCGAGCTTCTGACCACGCGAGCTGCACAGAATTTGGCAGAGAGACATCTGATCACAGTGGTCAAGCCCAGCTACATTATTGGCGACATCGCGCACGGAGTGACCAACCCAGACGACTACATCTGGAGATTGACAAAGACTGTGCTTGAACTCGGAGCCTATAGCACTAGCGCATCGAATGAATGGCTTTGGGTTGCCGATGTGGAGATGGTTGCAAAAGTCATCTTCGAGGTATCTTGTCTGGCGCCAAAACGGAATGGCGCGACCATAAAGATTCTCGAAGGCATAAGTCTGCAAGAATTCTGGAACATCGTGAGCGATGAGAGTAGATGTGAGCTTCGTTCAATGAGCTCTCAAGAATGGTGGTCGCTTCTCCGGTCTCACGTGGATCATTCCGGGCCAAAGCAGTGTCTATGGGCCTTGCAGGATATTTTAAATGCAACGGATGGCGAGATCGCTTCGAGAATCAGCATACCAATAGTGGAAACACACCCCAGAGTTTCTCGAGTGGCTGATGCCATCAGAAGCAACTTGCGTTACCTACGGGATAAAGCTCGAACATTAAGTCCAAGCGGTCAACGGAGCTCGAGGCTTTAACGCGGTGTATTGAATCGTCGCTCCATCTATGTCTATGCTCAATCTTTCTACATACGCGCCATATGCTTAGTGTCTCCATAATGCTTCATTAAAAGCTCTCTCACGGTCGTGAAGTCGATATTGCCGAAGTACTTTTTTCTTTGGCGGATAGTCTTTTCGAAAGGGCAAGCGCCTGACCCGGTGATCATCATCTCCTCTACGCTGGCTAGCGTGAGCTTCTCTTCATTCTCCGGCGAAGATGGCAGGGCTTGGTCACGACGAATGTCCTGTATCGATCGATACGACTTTTTCAAAGGTTTGCCTAGCTGTGATCTCAGTCATGACTGATAGCAACAGTAATAAATATTACACACCATGAAACTCTTCCATTAGGATCGTCATTTCGTTGAAGCTAGCCCATTGTCCACAGATGAAAGTAGTGGGTTCCTGTTCACAAGCATTACTCGTGGGACTCTTTTAGACGGCACAATATTATACTGACCCATTCGTGCGCTCGAAGCAATGCTATTAGCGACTTGGCCACATCACTAGCGCTTGTGAAAGACTGAACTTGTCGTCCGTCTCCCCTAATACAAGCTTTCCATCCATTTGGGTCGATTGGAAACTCGTCTGGTATTGGCGGCATGTGAGTCTTGTCTCGGGTCAAGAAATATTCCATCAACCAGCAATTGTTCAGAATCGTCCATTCCACAGCCTTCTCCTGAAAGAGTATGGATCGAAATGGGACGCGAGTCGTCTGGAAAATGCTCGGATGTAGTGGATACTCATCAATATTACCCGCAAACTCGGATGGAATGAACCGCTTGCACGTCTTTGACTGTCGACAAGCCTCCAGGAACGCGCAATGGACATCAACGAAAGTCTGGCCCGGGCTGTTGTTGAACGAGATGAGAGCAATGGCGCGGCAATCGTCCAAAATCTGCAATACAGACTGTACACTGTAGTCACTTGTGCGGATGGCTATGTCTCGCTCTGCAAAGAATGCTGACTTCTCGGACTTCCGTTGCTACGCTGTCAGAGAGGGTTCTGAGAAGAATGGCGATTCTCTGGAGGTAAGCCTTACCTGGCGTGAGATTACTACAAACTGATACCCGCCATCAGAGATTAATTCATCGCACATGTACTTTCCAAGAGCACCAACGGAACACAGAACGACAGTCTCACGAACGTCTGCCATCGTATCCAGTATCGTATCAGTAGTGCTGTCGGTCAGCCTCGTTCGACCACGAGAATGACGTTACGATGTGATGTTGTTTGTCAAGATGTGCTTAGCGTTAGCCATCAGCGAGGAGCCTAGAGAGTTGATCCCTCGCCTCCACATCCATCGGAAGAGTGGAAGGATAGTTTAGCCGAAGGCATTGCAACACCTTTCCAAATTGGGTAGGTTCAGATTAGACTTGGGAGCCATGCCCAGCCGTCTGAGAAGATACGAAAGACATGCCTTGCTGCTTGAGCTTTCAGGAAACTTTTGCCTGGATTCGGTGCCTCGGCTTTGAGACAGTGTAGGTAACGTGCAGGAGTCACAGAGGGATCCTTGATAGTTAACTGTCCGCCCTGATCCCACGTTCTATCCTCTCCCCGTTGCATTCCAGCTAGGGCTTACGTTACTACACCTCTAGAGGTACGCGCCAATCCCTGGGCTCTGGACCGCCAATGCAATAGCTTGTGAGTATGATAAGTAGTATGAGAGACCAGTACTTTAGCCTATGGCCATTGCTGTCAACCTTGCTCGAAAAGCAGCATTGAAGCAGAAGGCACAGGTCCAGCATATCGCGCAAGGGCTGTGGTCTCCAGGAGTCGGGAGCCTAGAGCTTGAGATCGTGGCAGATGAGACATCAACATGATAGAAAAGGTCGTAATCATGGAACAGAGAGCCACTGTATCATTCCCTGCCACCACGAGTAACCATGCCCACCAACAATGCCGAATTCTCTTTGGAAAGGATTTTCGGAGTCAACGGGAGAGTAAGGCCTGCCGACCTGAACGAATCATTAGCTCACGGACTGGGCTGATATATGCTGGTGTTGTAGATTGCGGTCATAACAGGCGGCGGCTCTGGCCTCGGCCTCATGGCTGCACAGACACTGTATGATGCACAGCCAGGCTCAGCAACAATCAGCGAGTGCTGACGAAGCCCATCATAGCGCAGTCAACGGATGTAAGGTCTACATTGTCGGCCGCACCGAAGCCAAGCTTGAACGAGCCGTTGTAGCGCATGGCCAGAACATCAAAGGTTCTCTCATTCCACTTGTAGGTGATGTGTCACGCAAAGACGAGATCCGGTCAGCCAAAGCCCAATTTCATACCTGTGCCTTAGGCTTAAAGACTGATGACGTGGTAGACGATTGGTCGATCAGATAGCAGAGCGAGAAAGCTTTGTCGACATCCTTATCAACAATGCCGGTATATACAGTAACCATCAGAAGGCAGAGGGTCGTGATGCGGAAGAATTGAAATCGAATCTCTTTGACGCCGAAAATGCTACCTTCCAGAATTGGAGTGATGTGTACGCGACCAACGTGGCCGCATACCACTTTGTTGCAACAGCCTTCCTACCGCTTCTGCAGAGAGCCAGTGCTAGGCGACCCGGCATCAGTAGCACAATCATCAACATAACATCGATAAATGGGCTGATCAAAGAGTCTCTTGGTCGATTTGCAACCAATTCTGCCAAAGCCGCAACGATCCATTTGACCAAAATGCTGGCCGTAGAGATTGCAAATTGCGAGCTCAATATTCGGGTCAACTCCATCGCTCCAGGCCTCTTTCCAAGTGAGCTCACAGCGGGATTCAGCGACGAGTATGGCAAGTCGACTTTACCGGCGGGTACATGTAATCAGATCTTTGCAGGGCGGCCAGGGAATGATATCGATTTTGCCGGAGCAGTATTGTTTCTTGCTACCAATCAATACATTCATGGACAGATCGTTGCTGTGGACGGCGGGTATCTGGTTAAGTATGGAACTCTCCATACCTGAGAATGATGGTTGTCGATGATATTAAGTCATAGCCTTGTCTTCATAAACCTCTTCCAGTTCCACTGCTGTTGCACATGCACTCGTGTCATTCATACGGCCCGTGAATTTCGATACGAATAATCCCGCAAATCCGCAGAGCGCCGCAAGAACGAGCATCGTGAACCCCCAGTCGAGCTTTCGGTATAGCACTCCTGCCAACGTCGGGCCAAGAGTAGCCGCAATTCCAAGCCCAACGTTAAAAGCAGCGAAAGTCGGTGCAAAAGCTCCGCGCCTGAACACCTTCGGGAATTGTACGGCCAGTTGATCAGACTCTGAAGCGACATCAGCTGCCAACGGAGAAAGCACGAATGTGAGGCCGAGCCCAACCACAGCCAGAAGGACATAGAGCATGAGCTTTTCGATGCTCCGATCGGTCTCAATCATAGCCAATGGCAACAAACCACATATTGTTGTCATGAACCCAAAGAGTGCCGTGCGACGTGGTCCAAAACGATCAGACACAGCGCCAGTTACGCCACTGAGCAATGAGGGCGCTGCGAGTGCGAGAAAAGCCGTTCCGGCGAACAAGGAACTCCAGTGAAAGTTTCGCTTCACCATAATAGGTAGTATTGTATCGAAACTGGTGATGATAGTTGTATGAATGAAGCCACCGAAAAGAGCCGCTCGCAGCCGCCTGGAGCCAAGAACCAGCGTCAAGACCGGAAACTTGCCACCTAGCCAGTTTGATGTCCTAGGGGATCGTTCTGGAGTCGGTTCAGAGGCTCGAAACGCCTGCTGCGACAGGTGAACTTGTGCATACTCTGCATCGTTGACAGGATTCTGACGCGGCGCGTCCGGAATCAACAGACGTAGAACTGTCGCAAATCCAGCCAGCGCAAAAATGACATAAAAGATGGCAAAGTATCCACCTCCATCATACAACACCCCACCAGCAAAGGGCGAAACAATAAGACTCATGCTGAGGCCACTCAGAGCAACACCGATCCAAGCCCCTCGGGTGGATTTGTCGAGAAGCTCAATGATCATACCGATCGTACTGATATAGATGACACTCGCGCTCGCACCTTGTAAAGCGCGAGCCAGAAGTAACATCCCGACTGTGCGACTGAAGCACATGACCACCGTCCCAACGATAGCGAGTGTCTGAGCGACAAGGTAAGAGGTTCTCGTTGACCTCAAACGATCGCACATCCAGCCCGCAAAAGGCGAGCATACAGCATTTGCAACTCCGAAAATTCCCAGCATACTGGCAAGCCAGAATTCGACTTCATCAACGGGTTGCGAGTAAGCGGAACGGTCACGTATTGCGCGTACTCGATAGAAAACCTACCATCTTGTTCGTCCACACCATATCGATCTACCAGAGAGTACGGCAATATCGGCACGACCTTGGGGAAGTTAGCATGACCGACTCCATGAGGTCGTGTTGGTGTTTGCACGAACAAAGCCATGGAGAGATCCGTCCACAAAGGTTGCCACAAATGCAGTCGTACCGATCAGCCTCGGTGAGGTCCTCCAGGATGAGGGCGCCATGAAAAATAGAGAAGTGGACAGGCTTGAGTCCGAAAATTACTGGGGCTGGAAATTCGAACAACTGTTTCAATGCGCAAAATGGGAGCAACCAACCGTCAGTGCTCTGAAGCCATTATCAGGCGTCCTGTGCTCCCAACTCGTTGTGCTGTAATAAGAGTCTACCTTACCTTGGGTAGCATCGACGCCCTGTACTGAAGAGCAAGGGTGTCGAAGCAAAAGTCGAGGTTAAGGATCTCGGGCCAAAGCTCTCTTTGCACACCGGATCAGGGAATGGTTCTCGGATCTCGGGGCCGAGATGCAAAGACGCAGATTAGGTACGTACCGTGCTTCACATACTGACATTCCGAGCAGTTTTACCAAGCTCAGTCTACCTTGCTCGGTCTGGTGGTCCGACGTGTTTTGACCACACTGATTGAAGCTGAAGCGCATGGTCATGAAGACTCTATGCTATTGGCATACACAGGAGACAGCTATCTAGAAGCAGCGTGAAGATACAGGTGTTACGGAGAAACGCATCGGTTCGGGCTAGCATCTTCATTACGTCGGCTCGGGTGCTGGGATGGTCCGAACCGTTCTTTGAGGTTCTGCTCCCCGTCGTGGTAGCATCCAGAACGGTCCATGCCTGGCTTTGGTCTCACCGACGAGACGTTGTCGGACTATCACGGCCGCGAAGTGACATGCTGGAGATCACACCACAGGCGACGAGTGACAGGCAGAACGAACCGCCCAATGCCCTGCCTGAAACCGCACTGGGTGACCACCAGATAGTCGAAGACGTACGCGACAGAGTTCCGCTGGCCTCATCGGCGGAGAAATACGACCATGGCAACGACATGTATCAGGTCGGCACACAGTGATTGATCAAGTTTTCCAATACCAAAATATTCTGATCGACAGCGGGTTTCTAGATCATGCATGCAGAGTTACGATGCTGCCGAAATCATACAGCGACATTCCGGTACCGTCAGGGCCGTTACTTTGAAAAAATATTAGATGATATCCTCCAGGCGCGATGGGGAACGAACAATCGCCGCAAGACCGATTCTGTGTTCCATGCTCCCTATGATCGCGCTCAGACTATGAATTGAGATGGAAGGTTGCCCGTATACAGAAAGGATATACCGATAATCGAACACTTATCCCTCGAGCACATCTATACCAGGAATTAGAAGAGGTTTACCCTGGAGGTGTGAATCGTACATTTCGTTACCGGCACATTATGCTGATGTCAGAGCCGTGAATGTCGCCACGAGAAGCAACACGGATCCGTTGAAAAGCATTGTGATCAGTGCTTGCATAATTAATCCGATTCTCCGCGGCTCGCGCGCATGTGGCATAATCGCGCAGGGATCAAAAAGCGACCCACCTGTTGATGGCGACATCCGCCAACCATCCCTAAGGCCATAGGCTCGTGATTGGATCAGAACTTGTTAATATCGGAGTGAACATTACACTTTGCTGTGTAAGCGTAACCGAGCGCCAAGCCGCATTGGCTCGGGTATGTAACGAACAAGGAAGGGTATTACGTTCCTCCACCGACAGGACCCATTGTTTCCTGGGGTTCTCTATACGACTGTACACGCCTTTTATTTTCATCTCTCTTTTGTGATTTGAGATATCGAGCCGATAACACAGGTCGGAAATTGTCAAATACGGCCTGGCCTACCTCCTACCAGGCGCCTTGTAAAGGCTTCTGTGTCTCTCTCTTCCTTTTACAGTACGTATTGGTAGTACCCTTAGGTTGCTGTGTCCTACAGCTGTTGTATGCTGAGGTGGTATTGTACTACTCTATATCGGGCTTATTATCAGAAAAAGCCTTCTGTATCGAGGTGGTCAAGGAAGTGAAGACGGTTTTGATTGGGCCTGAGGCTTCGAAATTGAAACCTTCCTTTATCTCCACATCACTATCTGTAAGGAGAGAGGGCCTGGCCGCAAGCATAAAAGTCATCAATTCTGACACAATCGACAACACCGCACGGAAATCAAAATACCGGGATCCCGATACCCTGAGCCCAGTGACAGAATGTCGGCAACAGATGCAGACGCGGACGCGGAAGCGACAGGCCTCCTCACCGATACCGACACTACCGCAGCGCAGGGGGGCTCTACAGACGAAGAACTGATGTCTCAACTTGGATACAAGCAAGGTATACACGTACCTTCAACACGAGCTCTGAGCCCTGGTGCTGATAGATGATAAACAACACACAGAATTGAAGCGGGGACTGCAGCTATTCGAGAGCTGGGCCGCGGCATTCTCAGTACGCACAGAGTCAAGGGGTACTGTGGTATGGTCCGTATGGTGTAGCCTGACCCGAGTCACAGTGCATGAATTTCGTCTCGGGCATGCCCATCCTATTCGGATGGGTAATGATCCATGGAGGACCACAGGGAGCACTGACCTCGTGGACCTTGGTGAGCACGGTGTCTTGCTGTATCGCGCTCTCCCTCGCAGAGATAGCAAGAGACATGCCAACCGCAGGAGGGCTGTACTTCTGGGCCCACGCCTTGGGAGGTAGTCGTTGGGGTCCGATTCTGGCATGGATGACAGCGGTATGGAGATCCCCACTGACCGCTATACGAGATGCCGTCTTTGACAACGATGTTGCAGTGGTGGAACTGGTCGGCGTGGGTACTCGCTGTCCCAGCGACACAGCACGGCGCCACAAACTTCCTCGTATCAGCTTTGCAGATCATCTACCAAGATGCGACATACCTCAACGAGGCATGGTTCACTGTGGTCCTGATTCTGGTCGGTCTGGTTCTGGCCTTTGTTCCGACGATCGCGAGCCAGCAGTGGCTCATGTTGTACTTCCGACTGGCCATTGGAATTTTCGGCATTTTGCTCACAGTCCTTTGGATTTGGCTACCGCTCGCTGTGCATGGGAACTTTCGATCGGCAAAATTCGTCCTCACGACGTTCTACAACGGCATCAGCTCCAAACCCACAAGCAATGTCCCGGACTGGTACTGCAGATTGATCAGCTTACTCTTCGGTGCCTGGGAATTTGGAGGTTATGATGCCTCCGCACTGATGTCTGAGGAGACCAAATCCGCGTCTAAGACGGTGGCAAGAGGCATGATCCTTTCCACCGCATCAACAGCATTGCTGTCTATGCCAACATTGATTTTGGTGCTCTTTTCCATCCAAGACTTCGATGCGTTAATCACAACCAACTACGCAAACGGATGGGCAGAATTCCTCGTTCAAACAATTGGCGCTCGAGGAGCAACTGCTATATTGGTATTGAACTGGATCGATTGCACCTGTGCCACTACCGCTTGCATACTGTCCGCACAGCGAGTCACATACGCGCTGTCCAGAGACGATATCTTGCCCGGTTCGAGAATACTGCGGCGTGTTACGACGGGCACAGCCATTCCAATGAATGCCGCTGTGCTCGTCATCTTGATAGCCACCGTCATCAGCTCCCTCGTACTAGTTTCGTCGGTGGCCTTTGGCGCAATCACGGCTGCAACCGTCATCTGCCAGAGTGTGGCTTATCTGATAGTTTTGATCACACGTCACGCCTTCGAATGGTCAAGTGCTCACGAGCTGCGAAAGGGATCGTGGGCGTCGAAGATGCTCGGATATGTGTCGATTGCCTGGCTCGCATTTCTTGCTGCGGTTCTGACAATCCCGCAAGCCTTTCCTGTCACGTTGGTGACTTTCAATTATGCACCGATATGCCTGATCGTGATCACTGGGCTGTCCGTCCTCACTTGGATGTTACCCCGGCCTTTTGGTGCTCGGCACTGGTTCCAAGGCCCCAATCAACGACAACTGCAGCTTTGACACACACTTCGTTCATTATGGAAAGTCTTTGTTCCAATACCTAGTCGCATGTCAGTGGGCGGTGATTGAATAGAGATCGTAGACTACACCCACAAGTATTCCTCGAAAGACATGACCTCACGACGAACCTGTATAGTAGTATCGTTTTGCAACATGATCTCATGGTAGAGACTTGGCTCTGTCGTAATTTCTGCCCAAACCTGGACGATGGTCAGCGCTCTACTACGCAATGGTTTTTAGGCAACATGCTACCTTGAAAAGCTCTCGCCAGTAGCACGTCTGCGCGGCAGGAGTAAGATATCGGTCTCTAAAAGTGGCAGCAGCATTGTCTGCAATTCTTTCCTGCTCTTCCTGTGATCCGTTCACGAACTCCTCCATAATAGCGGGAAGCAATTCCCAGTCTCTGTCGCACGCCACGTAGTTCTGTCCAAGTCCGTGAGACTCCAAGAGGTGATAGAAAGAGGTGACGTGACGCAGCGGATGGATGACTACGACGGAACGACAATTGAGAAGGTAGTTGAGTCTTCCCGAGTAGCTGATGCCCGCCGTATGTGCTGCAAACTTGTACTTGCAATGGTCTGAAATCGAGATGCGTCTCTTCATGGTCTCGGCATCATAGGCGTCCTCCTCTACTTCTTGCTGTGTCACAATATTCAGTATGTTCCAGAATAGGGAATAACATCTGGACACTGACCACGTCAGACCAAGACTGCCCACGACTCTGTTGGATGAGTTTAAGGCGTAGGTCAGCATTGAATTTCACGGTGCCACGCCACACGATCTTCGGTATCTTGGACTCGTAGAAGTCGTACATTTCGAGTACTTGACGCTGGAAGTCCCCGTACGCACCGGCCACACGGGGATAGGCCTACGAACGAGGATCGTTCACGTCAGCATATGTTCAAGGAAGGAGACAGTTCGAGATTCTACCCAGAAGCTGAAGTCCGGGATAAGCCAGGCCTGATCCATGATTTCGTCCTTCGTATCTCTGCTGAAGCTCCAGACGGTGTCGTGCTCGCTTGTGAGCTCAACATTATCTTGGACTTTGATACTGAATTCAATGTTGGGCACTGGCTCTCGCGCGCCAAGTACAGCTCTTTGTATACTGTGTAGGATGGCCATCTCCCGCTCTTTCCAGTAGTGGTCAAATGTCAAATTATGCGCCTTGACGACGTAGAGCGCATTCTCCCATATCATGGCCTGCAAGCCACCATTCTTGCTCCATCTTTCGAAGCCCCAGTTTTCTGCCGTTAACTTCCCATGCCGTCCTAGTCTTTGTGTCCAAAAAGCCTGTGAACGCCGCAATTCGTGGAAGAGACGTGGGAAGGCGTGGTGACATTGACGCGCGGTGAGGGAATGGTTGTTGCGATCACGCTCAGCTTTCCACTCCCAATGGCTCGCATCATGCCAGGAAGTATGAGAGATCAGAGATGCTGGAAGAAGATGGAGGAAATTAGCAGAATAGACGTGAAGTATTTCAAGGCCGATGCCAATCAGTGCCGTGACGAGAATGGCGTGAATCCATACGGTGCGAATGGCCATTTTGGTCCGAGTCAATCAAAGTTTAACTGACTCGAGTCAAAGTCCCACAATCTGGACTCATTCCTTCACTTCTCGACTCCCTTTATATCAACTCCGCCATCCCACGCAACTTCAAGCTAACTTCTTGTCAACAGCGACGGGAGAATAGATAGCAGGGTCAAGTCCATCAGAACCGCCGTCAACCCTGCTTTGTGTGCAGCGTGGAGGAGAAAATGAGCATTTACCTTAATAGGCAAATTCTCCATCTATGCCCACTTGCTTGAGCGTATAGTGCCGAGAGAGTTTCGCAACCTCGCCCTATGTATAGTGGGCAATCACTGCGTGGCTGGTCCCCCAAAGTTAACCACTTTAACGCGAGGGACCAGACAAATGAGGCGGTGCATTCCTTTAGCTTCACATTTCCAAAAGTACGACTTCATCTGGCAGCTCAAGGTGGATGTGAGATTTTGCTGGAAATGCCGGCTCCATTACTCACGAATGCCGCACAAAAGGCGAAACGAACGACGGTGGGAGAAGCTGTGGGCGTGGAGCGCTCACTGGTCTAGGCCCGAGTTATGGAATAACAATGTTTCTGCCTTCATAGCATAAGCAAAGGTAGACATCCTCAGCGGTCAAGATCCAGAGTCTAACCAACAAGGCACATATCTGCGTCCAAGCAGGAAGTCTTCAAATCCAAGTCCTACACACAGCATCATGGGATGTAGTCCGCCCCGCTGTCCAGATCTTCCACAATTTTTGGAATATCTGCTTCGGATGGCCATGTCTCGTAGTGCCGCCAGTCTAGTCTTGTCGTTGCATCTCTTTGGCGCCCTCCGCAGACTCGTTTGTCTGTCCGTAGAATGATCGATCCGAGAATTGGACGACTGCATATTGTTGAGCCTTAGCAGATTGTCCTCGTCGGCAAGCGCAGTGACGAGTTCGTCCACTTTCATCGATGGGAACCAGAGAACTCAAACGAAGTATATTCATGATCGCATACATAAGAGGATGACAATAGTACCTCCAAAGCATTCGGATAGTCGTCGGACAGGTTCATGTAAGACTCTTTCACTTCTTCTATTGACTCCAGCATACACCTCATCGTACATAGACCACTACTGATGTCAAATTGGGCCTCCAAAATCTCTCTAAGCGATGAACGAAAAGATCATTTCTGTGCGCTTTCAATTCCCTTCCGCGACACGAACCACGAGGCCAGTGTGCTCAGATCGCTAGAAGAGTGCACCTCGATCAGTGCATTCGATCAGATCAAAATTGCTCAGCTAACTTGTCATTGGATTCCACTACGATCTTATCCTCTGATGTAGTACTCACTCCGAAGCGGGCGGTCAAGTTGGAGGAAGGTTGAACATGTCTCGACTAAGCCCGTGAAGACCTGCCCGGACTGTATACATTGCTGCTTGTGCATTTGTGATCCGGACAAGGGTTTTATCACTGTTGGGCTAATACGTAAGTTGATGTGGCCTTGATGTTTGGTTCAAAGACGAGTTAGAGTCAGATTGATACTAAGTGATATACACGATATGTGGCCAAGCATGTACCGGCCTTGAACCAGACATAGACCACGTTTTGACGTCACGACTTCGCTCTGGTCGAGTCTGCGCATTCCGGGGCGGCTTGCTCTCCAGCTTACCTGCCCTTGGAGTCTGTTCCATCAATACCGGAAGCTCTACGCTCCTCAACTAAGTATGGACACACCAGGTAAAGATCTGAGATCGACGCTGTGCAGCATGGTATCTCCCATCTGCCTAGCAGTAATGTATCTGAGCCAAGAGGACTCTGGAATATGCTACGTGTTGAAAATTGAGGCTGTTCGCGATAAATCTGATGATGAACGCAAATCAGGATTGCAGAGAAAGATCGAGCAGCCTTCCTCCAACCTAGCACTAATCGCCCTGATTCACTGCGGGAATACACGAGCTCGTGTCCTCGATCCCGAAAGAGATTGCGGTGGAAGTTCCCAAGGCGGCTCAATACAGAAACAGTCAGATGCTCTATGTTAACTCACCGATACGGACCAGGGCGCCATGAAGCAGAAGTGGGTGTCACTTTGTCCTACATACGTTGAAGGTATCGAGTATAGAACGATCAGCCGCGACCTATGTGCCAGCGAACTCTGCTATCGGCGAGCATATGAACCTTCGCACGTTGTGTCACGAGTGCAAGGATACCTTTCGAGTATAGATCGCCCGCATCACCAACAGGCTTCCTGATTCTGCCTACAGAGCTCAAGAAGGATTGTATTGCAAATGAAACCGCATTGCAAGGTAAAATCTCCTTCCCGTGGAGCTTTTCTGCTGCACATCTGCGCCTTTCTCGACCAACGCCTTCGCGACGTCGGACTTCCTACCCCTATGCCCTTGAGCAGTGGCCTTTCGTTCTCTGAAGGATCATAAGGCAAACCTGGATCCACGCCATGATCAACGAGGTAGGCAAAACGAATCGGCATCGTGTATTGGGATTGCAGAATGAGGAATTCCAATACGAATGTTTTGCCCAACACCCCGTCTCTACACTGCTTGGAGAGCTTAGCGAAGGTCTTCTGTCCAAATGGGCCCACAACTGGCTTTCTAGTTTCGCTCTCGAAAGAGACAGCTTGATCACGCTCTGGTAGCAATCGGGTTGTCGAAGCACACTTGTGCGGAATAGCAAGACTCCAAGACGACTCTAGCTCTTCTTGGTTGCCTTGGCCCGTCCTCTTGTGCATTACACGAAGTATCTAGCAACATATGCCTTTCATTACTTCGTCGAGGGCATTGATGCCGCAGCGTAATCGGTCATGGCCTAGGTGAAGGTACTAGTTCTCCGGGAATTCGTTTTATCGTGTATTCAGCCCAAATGGATATGCGACAATGAGTGGGCCGGTCTCTGATTGATTTACAGCGTCGGGACGCCCTCCGAGTGGGAGAGAGATCTATGCCCTCTACAGATCTCTTCCGTTTGCTAGGTGTATATCTAGAAGGAGATACTCCATCCTTCCTCGCACTTCGATTGTGATCCAAGACATGTTTCACAGTCGCTGACGTTGAATTGCGGGCACCAGGCCTTGGCGGTGGATGGTTGCAAAGTCTGGCTGCCCTAAGATAAACGACGACTATATAAACAAAAGGTTTGGTAGAATCAAGAACTCTGGTCGGGCGACGCCGATGAGGCGCAAGAAATGTCAGCGCAAGGCGCTCGCTCCGAAAAGCCCCGATTCGCGCTTGGCGGTGCTAGGGGCGTTCTAGACTCCAGCTCTGCCCTTTTTCAGTCTTCGCTTCCATCGATACCAGAGCCATCGATGAACTTAGTCGTCGCCGTGGCGTCTGGACGTGCCTGTTCCACTCTGTCTCGCTTCAAAATGGCTCGACTTCATGCAAGCCTCGAACGCTTGTGGTTGACTCGCAAAAGGAGTCTGATTTTATAAGGGCATGCAGTGTTTCCGTTGGACAGAGGTAGGTGTCTGATTCTCGCTCCTGTTTGTGTCTGTCAAGATGGAATTGGAACTGTCCGCGACATGGATCCTGGAGATCTTCGCTTCTATCCTGAGTGTGCTATGCCTGGGAGGACTCATCGGAGTGCTCGCATACGCAGATGGTCAGATTATGGTGTCCTGGCATGGCTTGACCCTCAACACCATGATCTCCATTCTGGGCACCGGCAGCAAGCTATGCGCCATGTTCGCCTTGGGAGCAGCCATCGCACAGTCGAAATGGGCCATCTTCTCACGACACCCGCGATCCTTGGTCGAATTTGAGGCAGTCGAGCAAGCAGGGCGTGGGCCATTTGGTGCCGCAAAGCTGCTGATCATGACTCGGAAGGTGTAAGTACCTCGCAGCCCGCATACTGAAAGTCGATGTCGCATGTCTAACAAACAATAGTGCTACCATCGGCGCGATCGCGATCCTGCTTTCCCTCGCCTTCGATCCGTTCGCGCAACAGCTTGTACAGTTCAAGCAAGACCTTCTTTGGCGACCAAGCCCCGCAGTCTTACTGCCGCGAACACAGAAGTACAGTGGAGGTAACAGAGTGCCCGTCGCACTCGCTGTGAATTATGGTGGGTTGGAGCCTTCCGTCAAAGAATGGAGAACAGTGGCTAATAGTATCCAGAACGGGGCAGTGGGGCTTCAACAGTTCATGTGAATGCCGACTTCAGCATGCAATCTGGCATCCTGTACGGACTGACCAAACCACTCTCCAACGTTACGCAGCAGCTGCAGCTCGGCTGTCCTTCTGGGAACTGCACATGGCCTCTGTCGCAAACCCTGGCGGTCTGCAGCATCTGCCGCGACCTCACTGATCAGCTGCAAACATCCCACACTGAGGGCACCATGCCGGGCTATATCGCACTTGACCAAGCCAACTCGGGTGCTATTGCTGGCAACGTGACTCGCTTTCAGCTTCCAAACGGTCTTTGGATTGACAACATCGACGATATGACACCTGGCCTGCAGATGACTTCCTTTGGCACCGGCAATCCAGCAAAAACGGTCAGCATGAAGAGCCTCAACACTTTGATCTGGTCGATGACAACGATCAGAGTTGCGGATGCGAAGCAAAATGTAAACTGGCCGAGCGGTGCTCCACCCGCATCGGAATGTGCTTTGTACTACTGCGTCAAATCATACAACACCACCGTGACCAACGGCACCATTTCGCAAACCTCCCAGATCCTAACCAACGCCACCCGCAATGCTGCATCCTGGAAGCCCACCGCAGGGTCTGGTTACTATCCAATGCTAAACAGGACAGACCTCCAAAGTCTAGAGTTCGACTCAGCACAATCTGGTATCGACCGAACCGATCTCCAGCTCGGAAAGGACTTCAATGTCTCGCAAAACGCGATAGATTCTATCAGCGAATTCTTCCAATCCGAATTCGCCTACAACGTCACGCAAGTGAGTGGCCTGACCGGCTACGTGACCGGCAGCTTCGGCAGTCCCTACATCCAGTATGCGCCGGATTCCATGTCACCTCTGTTCAACAGCACCGATCTCGACGCCACATTCTCCGCCATCGCGGAGAGCATGACCAACACCATCCGCGCAGCCGGCGACAACAGAATCCGCGACTCGGGCGAGAGCGGCACCCCAATCACCAGATTCGACGTCTCCTGGCCATGGATCGCATTACCCGCCGCCGTCATCATCCTCGCCGTCGCCCAGCTGTTCGTGACGATGTGGACGAGCCGGAACGTGCCGTTGTGGAAAGGCTCGACGCTGGCGACCATGTCGCGAGGGCCATTCATTGGAGATGTGCTACTAGAGGCAGAGACGGTCCAGGATATGCACAAGGCTGTTGCAGGGCAGCCGATACATCTCTTCTCGCATACGGCGCCGGGCGGAGTGGCCGCGGTGGAAAACTTGAGACAGCATGAGAAATACGGCGCGCAGGTATCGGTGACGGAGCTGACGGAATACCCTACGTCGCCGTCTGGAGATGTACTGCATGGTCAAGCACCACCGAGGTATTGATAGCGTAGAGCGTCGAATCTATGAACATTTCGAAATGCATTCCCCGGTCTTCCAAACGTCTGACTGTCGGGCACGAAAGTGCGAGAAAACTCTGTTCCGCACTCGCCATACCAAAATCTACCTAACCATCATCCGTCCACTCGCACCTCTGTCTTGGAAAACCTGTTCCACATCGCAACCCCGTTCGAATCCAGCGCAGAACCTGCGCAAGACACTCTTCAGACCACACCCAAATGTGTTGCTGTGAGTCCGCAGAGACATTACTCTGGAGCGGCTGATACTGTTTCGCGGTGATGTAAGCCTGTTGGATCCAAGAAGTCTGGATTCTCGCTTGACCAACCCAATAACAGCGACGCTGAACAGTTTTGCACGAACGGCACTGCTGAGTTTCGTCCAGCAACCAGGAAGCGAAACGAACTTGAGCCACATTCTCAGTCCAGGTTGTTGCTTATGATCAGTGGGATGGATTCTCTGCTGCGTGAGTTGAGTACTCCAGACTGCGTCTCGACCAGGCCTGATACATTGGCTTGCAAAGTCATTGACGCCGCATTTCATACGGCTTTGGTCCATATTGCAACCCGCAAACGAACTGGGGACTTTTGAGTTGAGAAGACCGACGATGGGATGGCCCTGGTTCATCGAGATCCTGCTGAAAGTCTGGTAGATGCCAAACGTGATTGAGCTTCAATGTTGGAAACAGCCTGACAGGTCTGGTTCTTACCATGGAAGCAGTCGTCTCCACACTTCTTTGAAGCATTGTCTGCGGAACAAAGTTGACCCATCTATGCGGAGAATCTTGTGAAGCATCCAAGCTGACTGCCAAATGCTCAAGTTCCAGCCCGAATCACATCGAAACCATCGGCATATGACATCCAATCTCCCATAATCTTCTCTTCTCGAACTTTTGGTGCAGGGCACTCACGATAAGCGAGCTCAGGAATGGAAGCCGGCATTCCGTCTTGTTCGCAAAGGCATGCCAGAAGAGCTTGAAGTGTGAAGACTGCATCAATTCGGGCGCAGTGGAGTAGATCTGGTCGATATGGTATGTTGAGCTTCTGTAAGCATGTAGCTAGCGTGCCGCATGAGTTCGAGCAAAGGACTTGTCGCGCAAAACGAGAGACATCAATGACACCGACGATTGAGGGCAAGTGCTTCTCCAAGTCGATGCCGAGAGTTCGAAGGGCGTGTCGATCGCTTCCGAGACCATAGCCAACTAGTATGACTCTTCGCTGAGGTATACTCAGGGCGGTCACGATGGTCCTTTGGAGGTCGCTATGCTCAATCTTATGCGTCTCTCCAAAGGCGAAACCACGATTCCAGCGATTGGTGCGAAAGTTCTTGGCCAGGATGTTGGGTGCTGAGGCTTTGTTATCTCCCAAAAAGTTTCTGGTATCCATGGTGGCAAGACCAAAGCCGAAGATGCCGCTCTTCCCGTTCACGTTGCCTTCAAGGTCGAGAGAAGCCAGTACGAACCGCCTCGCTATGTCCTCGACTTACCCCATTTGTATCATCACCTTCAGTACGGCAATGTAACTGTGCGAGTCTAGCCAGACAGCTCCAATGAGTGCATGCTGCTAACTCACTTCAGATGCGGGCGTCGCAGTGAGCGTCGATCGCGATGAATGCCATTGTATGAGGGTGTTCTGAACATCTAGCCGAGCGTCAGATCGTTGTCGTTCTGCTGAGAAGTCCCGGGCTGCTGTTCAACGCGATTGTGAAGTGTTGGATCGCCTTCTTACCCTCAGCATCAAGCCATGCAGTTTCATCACGCGCGAGCCGCCTTCTCAGAAGTTCCGCTTCCCACTGGCGGAAGGTTTCCATCCCATCTTCGAGCAAGCCAAGGATGGATTCGTCGTCATTGTGGAAGTCAGCAAGAAAAGCATGGCGGTTATTACCATAGCGATGTCGCAGTTCCATGGTAGAACCTCCTTGGAACCATCGATTGAGATAGGTGCGGTATCGAGTTATCGTCCCCGATTTTGGTGTTCCCATACCGGTCTTGCAGGGGGGCATGATGCTCAACTAGCTAGTATGTGATGTTGAATGCCTGGAGGTACTGGAGATAAGTCGAGTGAGGCAGACACCTACAGAGGCTGGGAAGGGTGAATGCCTAGAACTGTGTGAAGCAGCCGTGTCTTCGGCAGACTATATGAGCTCAAACACTGAGGACAAAATGGCTGAGTCATCATCACGTGGGACTGATCCATATAAAATCCGCCAGGAAACAGAGGCTGAATTTGATAGCGTACGCCAGCGGACTGCTGAGGGAGAGTGTCAGTATGCCAAGTGGAGCGACGCAGACTGCTTAGACCTCGTGCCGGCGTGGAATCAAGAGACCAGCCTGATCAGAACGATGTCTCGGACATCCTGTTTGGCTGAGCGCGACAAGGCAGCCTTGTGGATGCTATTCGGCCAAAGAAAGGCGTAGAGTTATAAGTTTATGTTGATGGCATTCTTAAGTGAGTTGCTGAGACAGAGCGCCATTCTTCGATACAAGGTCCTTGGTTCTGTTCTCGCAGCGGAATAAAGTGACCAAAATGAACGTATCCATGCCTTCGGCCTTCGCTTTGCTCTAGTCCAGGCGCGACGAGCCAACTCTCGCATGCTCTCCATTCGAAGGCGGCGGTTCTCAGAGGTGGATCCCACACGTCTTAAAGAAATACACTAGCGGTTACGTGTATCTCGGGTTGCCTCCTCGGGGAGACAGAACGGATGCACGACTCTCCATCGGAGCCTATCACCGTGTGGTTCTATATCTTGACTGCACAAAGCCATGATTTTCGCCATTGGTGAATCTCATCCTCACGAATGCGGTGACCGCAACGATAGCAACATTAGAACGGAATGCAGCTCGAGCGAAGATCGCAGCATGGAGTACAGGCCTATCATCATGATGATCTTTTGGAGCGAGACAAAGGTCCCTGAAGAAGTCAGGTGCAGACTTCGCCCGTGGGAAGTCGAGAGGTAAGCTCTTTGTGTCTGCAAAGTGATCATGAGACATGCAATTTTCTGCGCTCCCTTGGTAGTAGTACCAGTGTGTCTGGGCGTGGAAGATGAACGAGAGATGTTCGCTAATGCTCACATTCTGCGAAACGCAACAAGTGCAGAGTCGTGAAGTAGAATCATGCCCCAGGACTGTCAGAGCTGCGGTACTTCTTGGTGCGCTCTATGGCAGCCGAGCACAGTCTAGTTGTGCAAGACCCTGCTCGACCGTACAGCCAAAGCAGCTGCCTTTACTGACATAGCCATTGTTCGAACTCTTTTCTCTCAAGGGACCAGCCGCGTGTATCCTCTTCGTAGCGTCTCTACGCCTTGTCATGGTCATTCGTCGGATCGGGCGCATCGAGCCTCCGGGCGATATCAAGGTAGACCTTTTCCTGCTTGACGTTCGCATCCGCAACGTATTCGTTATTCAAACCCCCGCCGTAAACATTTTTCTAATGCGTTCGAGCGTTGCCCTGGCTGGTGTTGTTATGGAAGGTCTGCAAGCTGTGCTGCGCGGAAGGTTCCTCGTCGGCCATTTCTGCTTGCCAAGAGCCGAACGCCAGGATCAGAGACCAAGTTATCAAATGCTTATATGAGGAACCCACGACAACGTACTGGAGAAGAGATCGACCATGGACGATATTGGGAGAAGCGGGGAGTTAGGATGCCGGGAAGGGAAGAGATGCGCCCAGCCAAGGGCAAGGCTGAAATCACATGTTGACAGAGATGGACTCCTGCAGTCATCTAGACTCCATCCCGCGCACGTCAGTCGACTCACAACGATATAACTATTCCCGATTGCCTTCCAGCAGAAGGTATAGGATAGGTCGAACGCGCGCATGCTCTGTTCCATGGCACAATGGTTCGATAAGCAAGCGATTAAGAGCACATATTCCATATAGGCGACACGATGATGCTAGAGATTCGTATCAACGACGAACATTCTCGCATTGCTGTGGTATAAACGAACGACAGCGTGATGTTGTGTTCTACAGAAACGGGCCAGGCTGAGTGAAAGGAGAGATGACATCGCGATGACCGATGGCGCCGCACACAAACTTCAAGCCGTCACCTCCTGGACCATGTTAGAACTTCGCACTTTCACATGTCAACGATACCGACATATGCGAAGCATGCCATTGGACGGCGGAGAGTATGTGCAATGCCATCTAGTGCACGTATCAGCGACGTCACGCCTTGTATGGAATGGATCATCGAGGTTAAGTTCAAGTAGGTGGCCGGTAGAGACCTCTTCTACTCTGATATCTCCCCAAAATAACACCCGAGTCTTTTGCATATTGCACAATGTCGCAGATCAGCAGCTTGCTTGAGAGGGCAGCCCCTGACGCCACGAACAACGATATCAAACTCAACGCGATTGCACACGAACAAGTCGAGAAAGCCAAAGCACACGGTCACGGCTACCGTGAAGAGAACGGGCGTCCTTACTCGACCGCACTTAAAAACGTAGCTATCACAGTCGAGCGGCAGCTATACATTCCACAGGCTGGCGACAAGCTCGTCGACCCCGGCGTAGCTCGCGTCAACATCGCGGCTTCAAAAGAACAGCCAGACGGTACACCCGGCTGGGCAGAAGATCACAAACACCAAACCGTTCTCCAGCAGCATTGCGACTATTGGGATCCGGATCAAGATGGCGTGATTTGGCCAACAGACATCTACAACGGCTGCAGAGCATGGGGCTGCCATCCACTTCTATGCCTCATCGCAGTCCTGATCATCGCGCCTTCCATGTCTTATCCGACACAGCCAAAGGGCAAGATACTGCCTGACGTCTGGTTCCGAATCTACTTGAATAATATCCACAAGAATAAGCATGGCAGTGACAGCAATACCTACGATAGCGAGGGTCGGTTCCGACCACAGCAGTTCGAGGACTTCTTCGCCAAGTACGACACGGGGAGGAAAGGTGGGTTAGACTTGCATGATCTCGCAAGAGCGCACAAAGGCCAGAGAATCTTGATGGATCCGTTCGGCTGGAGTGGAAGCTTTTTCGAGTGGATGGGCTTGTATCTTTTGATTTGGCCTGATAACGGGATCATGACGAAGGAGGATGTCAGGGCCAGTTATGATGGAAGTCTGTTCCAGAGGAAGGCGGACGACTATGCTAGGAAGCAAAGCGGGAAGGGGACGAGACGCTGAAGATCTGCCTGAAGGCTCCCGAGTCTGCTTGTTACTGGATCACCGCAAGTGAGATCCTGCTGGACGCCATGTCCACGATAGGTCTACACCAATATCGGGGCTGTTGCGATGCTTCATCGCTGGTGGAGCATGATGATATGACGAATCACCAGAGGGATGGGTGAGTAACTCCCATTCACTTCCGGGCTGTTGTCGTCTGGTGCTTCCGGCTTCTCATCTCTGACGGCAATCTCATCGCATACCAAGCATACCTGTCGGCGTGTCGGTTGCTGACTTCGTTTCTGCTACGGAGCAACCACCTTTTTGTGATCAATGGAACAATTCTGACTATAGCAACTATCATCGAAGCTGGAATCCCAGTCTCATACGGCTAACTTTTCGCCTCGGCCTCATGCAGAAAATTCGTATCAACCAGGCAAGTCTGTGGAGGGGATGATATGACTTCCCTGCACGAGACAGCCGCGAAAAGCCGCCTGATGGGCGCCTCTACTATGCGAGGCTCTGGGTACAGCCGATCAATTGGGGCCTTTGACGGTTGGTAGGAACATCGTCAAGAACGATTCGGCGAGATCGCGAATGCACGAAATGAGTATGCGAGATTGTGAGTCGGGATAGTCTCGATCCTGCTGCGAAGTGCGGCTTATGACAAAGCTCCATCAATACAACTGATTGCCGTGATGATTTGAAGTTGCCAAAGACTCTATTTCTACCACCAATCCGTCCACCAATCCAGCCACGGACGCTCCAACCTGACCAGGCTTGAATGGGTCATATCTGCACAAGAGAGGCTGTTCTTTACAATGGCTCGTGCAAACCACTAGTTCTGGCACGCTGGTGGCTTCGGCCATGACCTTTCTCAGACTTAATTATGACAGTCTCACACAGTCCACTGCGGACACTTACGTTGGGCAACCCTGCGGTCCTTTCAAACATTTCATGGAGCCTCCGCCCGGACCCTCCGCAATTGCGCACGCACCGGTAGGGCAATCAGGTAAATCGCGGTCAAGCTATTTGGGCGATCGTCAATTGCCAATAACATGACGCTTGGGTGAAGGAGCCAGCTCACGTGACACTGCTTGCAGTACGCAGCTGTCGACTGCGGACATGTTTCGGCAGCCATCGAGAAGAGGCCCAACAATGGCAAAAGCTTCAGATAAGTGAGAGTGTACATTCCACTGTTCTCGCATGCAGGAGAAAGCGAGCACTTTCCACGCTCCGAATAGCAAGGCTTATCTAGCCTACAGGATGACCCGGACTTTCCTTAGAGTTGAAAAATGAACAATTTGCATGGACAACGGCAAGGTCGAAGGTCTAGACTGTACGAATACACTGCCGAAAGTCAATGAATTGCAACAGGGAATGCTGTGAAATTCAGGGTGGTGTACATGGATGTCTTCCAGTTTCACTTAGGCTCGCAGCAGATTCTTGCTGGGTCTGGATAAGATGATTCGACGAAGTGCTTACAGCTCGTAGAGTCCCTTGTCACGCAACGTAAATCTGCATTTGTGGAGGCGGTAGCCTATCCTGTGATCAATATACAAGAACCGCCAATGGCACTCTGTTCATTTTCCTGAACCAGAAGGTTGCTATACTGTGCCTGGAGTCTGAGCATTGTCGAGGTTGGCAGTCAAATTCGCCTGTTTATTGCGTATCTTCTCTTGTATCTAGTCGTGACCCTCCTTTCTTCTGTTTGGGCATCGCATTCTCCGAGCTTGTGTGGTATCTGATAGAGGCCCATAACGGTGAGCGGCCGATGGCACAACGGGATAGCTGAGCTAGGGCTTCATAGCGACCGCAGGCTGTCTCTACCTTACGGGTATGCTACAGTGCATTAGTAGTAGTAGTGGGTAGAGGAGGGAGAAAAGGAGCCTGTCTAGGGCGAGCTTTCACAGCGCTTGGCAACCTCGTGTCGAGGGCTGCACCATGTTTTCTGGAGCTCAGCCGTACACACCCCACACTACATCCTACCCAGTTGTTTCCATCCACCGCCCTGTTGTGGTTCTAGTCCCAGCATAATCAGCCAATTTCGTCTCTGCTAGCATGCATTCTTTGGTCACGCAAGAAATCCCGGAAGCATCTTAGGCCTCGAGCGAGCAATTCCACGCCTCAGAACGTGGGATATGGCTAGGTTAGGCACGTAACAGCAGTCCCGATCGTTTGGTAACTCGCCAGATATACTGCAGGGCGAACTAACTTCCATATCATGTCTTGACAAGGCAAGGCGGCACGCCAAGCACGCCGGCAACCATGCAAGCACATGCTTCTTCTCCAGGTCCGGAGCAGCTGTCTTCGTCTCGACCGTCCTGCTCCATCCACTCTTCCAACCTTTTGGTCTCTCTCTCTCTTCCTACTTCATCAATCAGAGAGTGGCTTGCGAACGTACGATCTTGTCGTTCATCTCTTGTTGCAGCAGGGTTGAACTCACCTACATCAGCCGGCCCTCACAAGTCGTCTGTGGCTGCAGATGCAGCTGATAAGGGAAGGCTGACACGTACTATCAAAGCCTCTCCACCGTGCCTTCCATGATTGTTGATCCCCTATCAGCCGTGGAACGGACACAACTTCTGCACGACGTCCTTTGGCTTTGACATTGGTGGTTCTCTCTGTGTTCGCAGCAGCCAATTTAACGTAAGTGCGGCAAAAGATGGACCGCGTTGACTAGCTACAGCTCCCAGGACCTCGGATCTTGCTTACATGAACGAATCGAGTGGCAATGTCTACGGAGCAGACGGCGGACCTACGAAATCCAATTGCTAGCGAGTCAACCCAGGAGCCTCGACGAGTTCAGGTCGCCACGATATGCACTGTATGAATCGATTCCGACGCGATTGACCTGCTTCTAGAAGATCTGTAGGACTATGGCACGTACAGCGTACAGCCCACCATGCCCTGACAAAAATATCCACGCCTTTGCTCGGCTGGGCGGGCAGCCCGTAGCTCGTTTCAACCTCCCGTGAACAGGGAACGGGAAAGGCGTTGCAGCAACCGTTCCAATATCAATACAAGCATCAGTCTACGCGGCATTGGAGTTGATTTCCCGAAACCAGGGAGGTAAGAGCATTGGCCTTGGTGACGTTGTCTTCAGTGAACAGATAATACTGCAGATCCTCTGTCGTAGCCATGACCGTGGTCTCGAGAGCAAGACGAATGTTGACGATGACTTCGGTTCGGCTGTCATTCCGTCAGTTAGTGGCTATTTGGGGCAGAAGTATGGCTAATAATAAGGAGCGAGAGTGGGATCTCCGACGTCACGCATACACTAGAAACATATTGTGAAATCCCGAGTTCCGCACAATCTTCGCTTCCCAGAAAGAAATCTCAGGAATTTATTTTTCCGGCTCCGCGCAAGCCACAAGTCTTCTTCGGACGCGTGGCTGATCTGATCTTGAAGTGCACATCGATATGCATCAAGATCGACCCATTGAGGCACATGGCATAACTACATCGGCACCAACAGTCCTGCTTTCTTGGATCGGTCGCTAAGGCTAGTGTGCAAGAGTGTCCACGATCGCGTCGTCGTCGAGATGATTCAATGACTGGTTATGCTTGCAGTGTTGACAGCATCTTGCGCCAAGGCTCTGGTCAGACAATGGCATGCTGGTTGCGAGTTGGACCGTACAGGCAACGAGACGCCATCTTCGACCAGTATCTGAAGACGTGGCTGATTGAATAGTACAAAGGCTGAAGATACTGTAAGCGGCCATCGCATACACTGCGTCAAAAGTACTGATATTTCCACCTCCTAGACGTGCTTAATGGTCCAAACAACCACGGAGTGAGCCTTAGCGGGTCTGATAAGCTGAGCTGACCGATGACTGGCTCGACGAACTGACTACACGTCCGGAAGGGGCGCTACTCTTTTGCGATCGGCGCATCTTGGTTATGTATGTGTTAGCATGTTGTCACATTCATCGCTCCTTTAAAGGGCGCGCCTGATCATCCGTAAAATCCTTGCGCTCCCTTGATCTTATTCCAACTTGGAACAATGCTTCCTGCAACAGACAGCTCTCGCAATCCGCCTAACAATCCGCCTACCAACAAGCTTGCTCATTATCAAGCATGGACAGATGCGTGGCTCGCCGTCGAGCCATCAGAGCTAGCCGCTGAAGAGTGCCTGGCAAATATCAAGAAAGAAGGACCCCGATGGCTTCACCAACGAGAGCCTACAACAGACCAATGTAGAGATGCAACCAATGCTATCGTTTCCTATTTCAAGAAAGCTGCAAAAGCGAGAGTGGTTCACCTAGGCGGCAAGGTCCCGCCAAGCTGTGGCGAATGTGATGTGCTATCGGAAGGGTACGACGCTCGAGTCGCATGTGGCTGCTCTGGTCTGTACCCTGTGCCCAGCACATTCGACGCAACCGATCTCAAGGCGTGCGGATGCAGGGCGATTGAACGAATGATCTCGGAAGGTGAGAAGGTGAATAGCAGGGAAGACGAATGGAATAGCTCGACATTCTTCACTTCAAAGTCCCTCTCCGCCGCGATGGAAGAACTGGCGCTTTGCCATGCCGATCTACAATCGACGCCTTTCTCGTGCCGCGGTCCTCAGGACAAGCCTGACTGGGCTGAAGTCCAAGCGCCAGACAGGAAACCACATCCTGGTGTGGATCTTGATGATGCTACTTACAACTGGCTTTACCCAACGCACGAGCGCATCCGATTGAGCGCCGATGCGAAGCATTTGTTCGCAGTCGCCAGTGGCGCCTCTCTGGTTGATCCCGGGATCCAGATGGCTATCATTGATTCTGGTAATGACATACTGATCGGAGATTACTGCGATGCCGCCAGTGATGACGGCCTCGCAGCACTTCAGAAGATTGGTGCCGCGGCTTTTTCATTCTTGAAGCTCTGCGTCTATTCGAAACTCATGAGCCAGTGGCAGTTCGACCAGCTTGTTGCTCAAACAATACAGTTTCGCATCATTGGATACTTCAGAGACCACGCCGTGGCACGACGACCACAAGGGATCTACGGCAGCCGCATGAGGGGCATGGAAATTCATCGCCATATCGACCTTGGTGCCGTCGTCGGTATAGTTTCTGCATCCCTCGCGACGGGTCAGACTATGAATGGTGAAGAATACAAAGATCTGGTCAATGTAACTGTACTCATCAACGACTTGATTGACTTTCGTGGCGATACCTGGAGAAATCAACGAGAGAACGTTGTCCTGCGCGGTGTTCGAGGATGTCTCTGTGTGTATTTGGACGAGCTGTTGGTCGACTGTATTGATGGCGCTGCAGCATTGGTCGCTCGCAGAAAGATATTCGCCTTGAACATTATGTGCTATTGCAATTGGATGCTTATGAGTACTGGTCACAAGCTATACGAGATAGTGCATGGCACGAAGTCCATCGATGGAGATAAGCCTTGCCACTATAAATGCCAGGATGGAGAGGCACATGCCGTGCTGCTCCAGAGCTTGGAACCGTATGGGACACTTGGACAAATCGGACCTCGTCTCAGCATGACGAGAAAGGAGCTGCAGATGCGTTACGCGATACACAGAAAATCGCCTGCTGACCATATCAAGTGGATGGCGGATGCTGTTAGGTTGGTACTGCATCCAGATACTCTGAGACAGCTGGTCGACGTGGTCCATTATCCGTGGTCAGGAGAACTAGGCCAAATTGACTACTGTGCCTAAGTCAGTCAAAAGAGTTGATCATCAAAACCTCGTCAGATTCCATGCCAGTCGCTCACTCTTACCTGTGCTCGAGACTGTGTGACCTGCCAGGTCTGAAAGTCCGTTCATGGGCCAAATCTAAAGCGAGAAGTGATTGGAATCGCGTTAGTGCAGCCGACAGCGAAGCATAAATCACTCGGATCGTTGGAATTTGCGATTATCCCCCGGGCCTGTTCTCGAAAGAGAACCCGCACTCTACGAAGAGCCTAAGGGAACTGAGCTCGCAGCGTGGGCTCAATAGCGCTCTTGGCTAGATCGAGTAGTGGATATCCACTATTGTGTCACGCCAGGAACTGACTTTGTGACTGCCGATGCTTTCGATCTCATCGAAGGCCGATTTAAGATACAGCACATCAAACTCAGGCCGAGTTCTATTTACCCTCAAGATGCTCATATATACAGGACATGCAGAGTGGTGCCTCGCAACACGCCCACGGTATAGGTCGTCGCAGAAATCCGGAAAGCATAGGTGAGCAAGGAAAGTTCCCAAGCCATATCTAGGCTCGCACTGCCTCCATAGCAACACAGGCGGCTAATCATCCTGTATTATCGGCTCCCTAAACCCACAGATCTGCTGAGGATAATTTTCTGATTCTTGAAAGTGTCGTGCCCACCCCGAGCAGCTTGGTCGCGAGTAACAGCTGTAGAGAAGCTGCTTACCAAAAGCTTCCATTTTTGGGCACTAACAAGTGTCACCCACAAGCATCAGTTTTCTGATACCTCTCGTACACATCATTGTCCTTAACAGCAAGCCCAGTGGTTATTATGCCTTGCCACAATATGCACTTACACCAGCATGCACAAGTTCACTGCGAAGATATGCCGGCGCAAGTCAGGAGCCTGGCCATGAGACTGTACGACAAGACAGCCGTAGAAGACAGGATCGAGCTCCGGCGACGCATCCAGAGCCTATCGAGCGCGCAGGAGAAGCAAGAACAAGCATCTGCGAAGGGTGTCGATCCATTGGTTTTACATTTCCTGGGGAAGGCGAAGAAGATATACGATCAGCAGCATGGACGAAGCTACTGCCATTAAGCCGGACTCCTTCCTCATGGCCCTCACGATCTGCACCAAGGATGAGTTTGAAGTTCATATCCACGAGTAATACCATGAGCCATGTGAGACTCATTGGACAAGCTCCGCCGTCTTTTTGGGTCTGATTGTGCGACTGGGGTCATTCCAGCATTCCCAGAGATTGCGAGTAGATTTCCAAGATACGTTCGAAACATAAGCGGAAGGCCCGTCCAGGATCTTGATCGCTGAATACGCATTGAAAACGGCTATGTGCATCTTGGACAGCCATCGTTCAGCTTGCATCCCTGCTTCTCGCGCACTACGGCCGCAGCTCCGACCTCTAAACTTTCTGCATGGCTCACTTTTGACACCCAGGACGATGGAAATCGCTCCGACGGTGGAGATGCCCAAGGGCCGGGGAGAATGCAAACGGCCGCAGAGGAGTGATTCAAGTCTTTGCAGAGGCCGATGCAAGATTGTCGTGGGCGAAAGTTGCAACAGTTCATAATGTCAGAAAGCGATGCTGGCATGTGATCACGATTGATCCGGTCTGCTTGGTCTGCATCAGGACAAGCGAAGTCGTCACCGAATGGGCGCTGTTGGTGCAGGGGTCTTGGCATGGATTCATCGCTTCCCATTCTCAGCAGAGTGGAAGCACTGCTGCGACATTTTGGTATACGAAATGTCCATTTTCCCTGGTATCGCGTACAGGTACAGTTGGGGAAGAGAAGGAAAGAGAACGATGAGGAAGATCAGATTTCCTTCGCTACCGGGCATGAGTTCGAATATTGAATAGACTCCGATCACAACTTTAAGCAAGTGCCTATAGAGCCAGAAGCATGCCGTCCCGATGCCCAAGCAATGCTCACGTCGCAAGACTAACGCTCTTGCGAAGAGAGCGAGGCGCATCGATACAAACAGAGTGAGGCTCAAGTCTATCCTCTGGGACCGGATCCACCGGCTTCGCTACTATGAAGCAGACCAGACATAGCCGCGCAATCGCAGCGTTTAGTTGACGAAAGGTAGAGCAAACGTTGCTCAGGGCTCTTTTGCTATTGAGAAACATATCTTGTAATCTAGCTCCCAGTACTTGGATATCGGTAGAGTGATGACTGGGAAAGTAGCGTGTCTCTGGCTTGGCTTGTAGTAAGCAGTAGACGGCTGTACCAGCTATATTTGCGATCGCGGAAGGGGTGCGATTCACATTCCATCGAGTTCTAGGGCAAGCTCGATAATCTGCGTGTTCCCTTTGCTCGGAGCCTAGTCGTTGAAGCCACTGTTGATATTCTCCCGTGTCGTCCTCCGAATCGCACCACCTTTGGTCTCAGACAATCCTGTTACCTGTATAATATCCTGAGAAACTCGTGCAGCATCGTCATGCTCGTTATCCTTCGCACAGGCGAGCCGAATTTTCCACTCATCCAATACATAAATTATACGTGACAGGGGTGACGCATTCCCCGTCCGGACTGTCCAACGGTGATAGAGGAGAAATCCAAGGTAAAGTGAAAGCGTGGGAGAGGCAGATGATCCTCTTCAATCATTGACAGCCACTTTGACGAGCCGCCCGAATAGACTTTCGCTTAAGCTCCGGCGAGACATAACCCTCACCTACAGCGATGTTGGCTTGGGACTCGCGCTTGTGGTCGCTCGTAGCTACAATGGCTCCCGCGGGCTTCCGTTTCGTCTCTGGCCACCCACCGGACCTGGACTGGACCGCAAAGAACTATCTCCACCCCCAGCGAACCATCTGAGGACTCTGCTGGGTATACGCCCATATCCAAAGCACCACCCCCGCTTTCGCTGGCGAGCGAAGACTGTGTGAAGCTGCTAAGCTCATGATCTGCTACTCCAAAACAGATTCGACACGGCCTCCGGGCGTTGAAGCAAGAGTTGCAGGCCATACCGAACTTGGAGGATCGGAAACGATGGATTGTTTGGGCAAAGCCTGGTGGCCTTAGCCTTGTCTGGGCATGGAATCTGCCACGGTGAGAGCTGATAGAGCAATCGAGGGACAGAGACTTCTGTAATCTGGTGTGCTGGTTCCTTGTGCTCGAGCGTGCAGAGATCCGGGCGATGGAGTGGTTGAGGCGCGAGGCCGAAAGCTCACCCAACAGTTCACACTGGGCTCATCATTGGGTGGCTAGTCTCGCACTTAGCCACATGGCATGGAACTTTGACTCTTAGCAGGTCACTGCTATGAAGTTCGTCCAGCTCGTAAAGCCGATCTTTGAGCCGTATGCAATACCACACGTTACCGGGTATCTGACAGGTCTGAGAACTTTGATCAAGCAACTTGCCACCCACCCTACCTGCCCGATATATGACAGCGAGATCTTTGATGCTTTTATCGCAGAACTGGCGCAGTCCGGGAACCCCAAGCACTCGGAGGCGGAAATCTCCAGGATGTTGCTTTATCATCCCACGAATCCCAGTGGTATCGAGTTCCATCGCTACCTGCAATCCCTTCCTGCCGACGGCTGCCATTTCGATGTTTGGACTAAGGCCAAGAATGACGCTCGTCGTGTCTTCAACGTTGCCATCCTAAGAGCAGCTTACATCTTGCGTCTGCAATCTCATCACGCGGAAGCTGACGACTGTGAAAGGGTAGTCCGAGAGGAAGCTCCTAACTTGTGGCACTGGCGGTCGACACTGCTTGAGGAATTTGACAGCGATCCGAAACTGGAGCTGCTACGACAACAAAGTGTGGCGCGAGACGGCCGTGCAACGTCCAGACGTCCTTCTCGGCACCATCCTTCCACCCGAAACACAGCTCTGGACCGGAGTCGCCCATGGCCAACCTACTGGGACGACATTTTTCTCTATGAACAGCGTCACCCGGAGGCTGGTCTTTAGCGATGTGCCATGCTGCATGAACAGAAAGACAAGTACGCGCTCAGGCGGTGTTATACTGCTTAGGAGTGGTGCTCGAGTTTGCGCCCTAGGATGAGCTGGATCCGATTTTGGGCACTGACGATCGTGAACGCAACATCGCTGCGTAAGGTGGAGTTTATCCTCTCAGCTCACTCTAACCACGCATCGTCCGCACACTGTGCTATAATTTGCTGGCCCTGCTTCAGACAGTCGATGCATGGAAACCGTCTGCAGCGGATGACATGCAACTGACAGCCGCGCGGCATCATGAATGAAAACATGCCCATCGGCTTGACTGCTAATAAGTCCAAGGAATCTGGACTGATTCAGCCCATCTTGACAACTAAATCGTGTTTGAGATTGTACGCATGAAGAAACGGCTGATGCATGACAGAGATCGGTTCCTATGCAACATGCTTCTAAATCACCCAGATGCTATGGCTTCCTTTCAATCGCGTTTTACTCATTACCTGTCGTGACTTTTGCTTGCAGCCTGCGACTGCCTATCTATTTTCGTGCCCTTTTTCATATCCAAGCAACCTGTTACGAGGACTTTCGTGTGATATATCACGATCCCATCTATGGCTTCACCACAGCCACCTGGCTCCTCACCGGCACATTCTCCTTCCGTCCCGGCTGCGGGAAACCCTCCACCTTGACATGCTTCCGGAACAGCAACACATGTGAACTGCCACCGAAGTGGAACATACCCGTCTCCTGTCCCTTCTTGATATGATCGCCCTCCTTGACGGTAATCTCACAGGTTGACACCTCGTCCATACCAACACCAATGAACGCCATCAAGCCGATTGCAGGATTGTCAGCCTCGATGAAGATAATGGCGCGGGTGGCGAGAGCAGTCAAGTAGCCCTGACCGACACTGATGCCCTCGGAGTTGATCTCCGTCGTCCCGGGCTGGCCGAGCCCTTCGAACAAAGGTTCCGAAAAGTACGTTCCGTCCTGCACGAAGGCTTTCACGACTTTGCCGCTGACGGGCGCGTGCCATCTGTGGTATGACAGCGCGGACAGGAAGGCCTGGTAGACGGTGCCTCCGGCGAAATTCTCCGCCAGAGGGTCGTGTGCGAGCATATCGCGGACGGAGTAGGGTTGTCCCTTGATCCAGAAGTGGTCGCGCAGTTTGACGTGCTGCGCGACGTTGAAGACTTTCGATTCGCAGGCGTTGGCGATGACGTTGTCGTCGTCGGGGGATGCGATTGGTCGGACCTCGTCTTTGAAGCGGCGGGTGAAGAAGTCGTCCCAGGATTTGAAGCCGTGGTGTTTGGCCTTGGGGTCAGGGCATTGGAAGAAGTCCTCGAAGGTGTGCTGGGTCTGGTACGGGGCGTTGGCAACTTCCATCATATCTTTCTTGCCTACGGGACCGAGCCATCCGTGCTTGCTATCGTGCAGGACTTCAGCAGACTTTGGTGTGAGGAGGAACTTGCCCCATTCGTTCAGGACCTAAATCGTCATATGAGTGAATTGACCAACAAGCAATCTGCGACGCTTACACACCTTCTTCAACATCTTATTAACTTCCGGATCCAGAAACGCCGCATACCCACTCGGCGTACCCATGGGATAATCCAAAATCGCACACATCGGCACGCCCACCATCCCCACATTGGCCGCCGCATCAATCCACGTCGGCGCCGTCGAGAAGGTGTGGTTCAAAATCTCCAGCAAATGATGATAATCGCGGACCTGCTTGCGTCCCGTAGGATCCTTGGAATAAGGGTGCTTGACGGGGACTTCTTCGAACATGGCGACGAAGAGCATGTACACCCGGGTGTTGCCTTCGATGAATTCTTTGAATTCCTGCAGCACGGGGATCAAGGGCTTCTTGTTGTTTTTGACATGTTCGACTTGGTTTCCCAACCATTCGCGGTGGATGCGATGGTCGGCGGGCAGCCAGGCGCCGGCTTTGACGATTTTGTGTTCGTCGGGGATGTCGTGGTGGTCGCCGTGTTGATGGACCATGATTGCGGGTGTGATGGTCAAACTCGATTTGTTATTGAATTGGACTTCAGAGCTGCACAGCCAAGATTGAGGTTGGAATGTGAAGCTTGAAATGAAGCTTGGTGGCTCAAGATGTAGCTCGAAAAATCGAAGTAGCGCATTTGTTGTAAAGTGATGTCACGAATGACAAACAGGCCGCGTCAGGCACGAAACGACAACCTGGCACAATGTATTGGCTCGAGACATTCCGCTGTAGCCGTACCTGCAGCCACAATGGAGGATTTCCGGAGCAATTTTTGTCATTGAAGTGACGTGGGCGATCGATAGTGGTTCACTAAGATTTGATAGAATGTGTTTATACTGTATTGTAAAGCCGATGAAGCCGAAGTCTAGATGCGAACTAGTTGATTGCCACTTAGCAAAAGACTGTTTCAGCAACGACCGCCGCTCCGAGCACGAAAAGTACTTTGATGGATCAAGCAATAGCTGCATTGCCTGCTTCCAACGATAGCTCGGTCTACGTTTGCATACCCTTTCAAATGCAGCTCTGATCCGCAAGCGCCGCTGTCGACAAACCATCTGCCAAAACTTCGCGGTCACTTGGACTTATACACACGCAGCCACGACATAAACAGCATTCAGCGCACTATCTGAATCAACTGAACTAGATTGTATATCGTCTATGCCGGAATGACTAAGCTGAAATGCTGACATCTCCATCGCCCCATCTCATCAGCACGAAGCTCAAGGCACCCCGCCACATCATCCGCTACCTACTCATCCTCATCTCCCTTCTGGCTGTCCTCCGAATGTGCGTCATCTTGGACACTGCCTTTCGCTTCAGTGCCATTACGGTACGTGACACCCAGTCCTGTGTTCAAGCCCCAAGCAATGCTGTCGAACTCAATATCGAAGCGATTGCTCTGCAACTGCTGTCCGCGGCGGGTCATGTGGAATGTGTTGAAGCCATTGACCTGGTACAGCCCTGTGCCGACGCCCTGGAAACTCCAGTACCACACGAACTTGTCGCATCCGACGATGACATCCTTGGTCTCGATCCCGCGGACGGTGGGAGCGTTCAGCACCCCTTGAATCCATTCTTGCTTGCTGGACGCGGCAGGCTGGCCGTTGAGGGGCTTGCCTTGAAGGGACAGGATGGAGTTGGAGTACTCCTCGAACTGATCGGCGATGATCTGGTTCGCGGTCTGCTCGCGCTTGGGGTCGGTGTGGCCAAAGACGCCGATGAATGTTTGGAGCCATTGATGGGCCTCGTCTGGGCTCAGACACTGACCGATCTGGGAGTAACCACCTGAATACTGTCCTCCATTCTGGCTGTGTTGGCCCCCAAACGGCGAGTTGATGCAGCATTGCGGGCCATGTGCAGTCGGGCCACCACTCTGGTAGTTATGACCCTTGCCGTGGCCGCCCTGTCCAACTGGAGATGCAATACCTCCGCCGACACCGTTATGGTCAGATCCAACGTTACCATACCCATGACCGGAAACTGGGCCAGATTTAGAGCCATACTGGGTTCCATAGTTTGAGCCGTCCTTCGAGCCATAGCTCGAGCCATATTTCGGGCCTTGTTGACCGACTGGTGAAGCTATACCATGCCCTTGGCCGCCGTTACTCCATGGGCGAGATCCTTGCTGGCCCGATTGATAGCTTCCTCCCGCACCATTTTGTCCAACCGGAGAAGCTATACCATGCCCTTGACCACCGTTTCCCCACTGTTGGGACCCTTTCTGTCCCGGTTGGTAACCACTTCCAGCACTGTTCTGACCAACTGGAGAAGCTATGCCATGGCCTTGGCCACCATTGCCCCATTGCCCAGACCCTTTCTGTTCCGGTTGATAACCACTTCCAGCTCCATTATGGCCAACTGGGGAGGCAATGCCGCCGTTCGAATAACCGTCCTGCTGGTTGCCATACGAAGGAGGAGGCACTGCAACGACGGTTGAGGCAAATGCCAATGCGGAGGCAACAATTGAGTACTTCATCTTCGACTGGATCGCTTAAAGAATTGAAAGAGTGTTGGCGCTTCGGGTGACTGGTTCGATATCGTTCTGCTGGTTTGGAGCTCACATCCACGATGCCCAACACTTGCACTTTATACCTCTAGCCTCGTCGAAAGAAGGTTGTAATCAGGATTGCCGTTCCCAAGGAATCCTTGATCACCTCTGAGCACATCATCTAATACCTTGTCGACGCGCGAGCATGGCCTAAGTCATCCAAACCCTAGCTCGATAAGCGTCCAAGTCACAAAGCGTCACGACTTGTTGTCTGTACCAGGGTCCAGAATGTGTCTCTGCAGATCGCGGTCGAGGGCTATGCTTGATCAATCTACGGATTGGAAAAGTTGACCGCTGCAAGAACATGTACACTCCCAGTCTCGCAGCCGTTTTCAATCATGTGGCTGAGGTACAAATGCCAAACAGAGCAAGGGAAATGAAGAAGGCCGACACTCGCCATGCGCCAAGATGTAACGGCAGCCTCAACTGTTTCGAGATGTATGAAAGAATCTTCGTTGCGCACCTTGTTCCTGGCGGAAGTTCCGGATGAGGCAAGTTGAGATCGTAGAATCAAGATTCGGAACGGGGCGGAAGCTGAGGCAGATTGAATTGACCAGCATCTCTACCATTCAATTTTAAGGTTAAAACTCTAATGGGCCTATGTTCACGACGGCGCCATCCAGTCATCCACGTTCCTTGATGACACAGGCTGGAGATTGAGACTTACGACACGCCCGAACCACTTCCCTCATCAAGACCATGGACCCAAGACTATTCATGTTGCAGACCGGAAGCATACGATGGTCAGTCCGCTGAGCATGTTTATCGTCCACTCGAGATGAAACGCTGCAAGGCTATCCGAAGACATCGATCAAGACAGTACTTAGCTCAAGTCAGACTCGATCGTATGAGGTCCAGTGAGCCTGAGTCAAAACTAAGAGACAGAAGCATTGGACAGTGTCCGTCACTTATAACCCATCTCGCACAATCGCAACCCACGCCACCACCAGGCATGTGTGAACAGCTAGATGGTCATATGATGCGCTCCAAACCCATAGCACCGCTTTGAAAGCATCAGAGGCTGAGAAATACCTCACACCAACTACCACATTCTGGAGATAGCATTCAACCCCCAGGTTAAAGCCCCTCAACATTCCCCTTTACGATTTCGCCCTACTCCCTCCGACCACCTCCCCACTAATTCCAACCTTCAAATCTTCATACCTACTGTCTGGGGAATCCAATACATTTTCGCTTACCTCCAACGGCCCCAATCCCGCGTCAAAGTCCCGATCGAACTCGCCCCATGCCCTATGCCCCATGCCCCATACCCCATGCCTCGATGCCCACCCGCATCCCACCACATCGCTTCACCTTACCTACCCCTCACCTCGTCTGGGCATCCGCAACTTCAACAGAACCGCAGCTGACCATTGTATAAGAGGCCGAGTCAATCGGATACCTCGCTCCGGCCTGAGAATCACATAACGCCTCGGCGCCGGATTTCGGAAGAACTTTGTAGTCCCGAATCCCGTTCCCCCTACGACCAAGACCGACAAGACAATACCGTTTCCAAAGCCAATCGGTGTTGGTGATGGCGCGACCATATAATGGCATGCGGAGGACGACTTCATTCGCCTTGCTGCGATGCAGAGTGCAGCAGGAGACGGCTTGTTCGGTCTTGAAAGGCGTGCTTGCGGGGCGGATGTGGAAGATAAAGATTCGCTTGGTGCCTGGAAGTCGTGTCCAAGAATCCAGCCTAGACTCTCGCCGCCTAAGCATGCCACTGTAATATAGAGTGCAGCTAAGCAGCTATGGACACTGCGAGACACAGATACCTTCCAATCAAGGACTTTGACATCCAGAGGTTCTACCTCAGCATCGAGGGCAACACTGTGGGTACATACACTCACCACCTCGCACCGCTCTATCGCGACTATACGTAAGACGCGTCAAAGTACCAGCCTGTCATTTCAAAACATCACCACTTCCCCAATCTTGCAGAAGAACACATAACGCACGACCTAGCCCCCAAACACTTAAATGCAATTACCTCCATCGCTCACTCTGCCGAGTACACCCATAAACCGCATTCGTCCACCATTCCTAAGTGAGGGCAGCCCGATGGCCTCAGCCTGATATCGCATCGCATCGCCTCGTATCGCTGGGCACGCCAACGCGACTTTCCACAGTCAAAGTCTTCTGCCAGCCGAATGCATCGAATTCAACACAAGACATACGTTTTCAGATTTCGGGACTTGGATATGGGAGGAGAAAGAAAGTGAGAGGGTGTGGGCCAGGGGGGGGGGGGGGGGGGGGGGGGGAGGAAAAAAAAAAAAAAAAAAAAAAAAAAAAAAAAAAAAAAAAAAAACAAAAAAAAAAAAAAA
>JALRML010000063.1:0-92402 GCA_026120125.1 Pseudocercospora vitis
CCCCCCCCCCCCCCCCCCCCCCCCCCCCCCCCCCCCCGCCCCCCCCCCCCCCCCCCCCCCCCCCCCCCCCCCCCCCTCCTTACATTGATCCTCGAGATAGGGCAGCTCCGCGGTCCCACTGTGAGTTGTTCTGGTGATGATTGCTGATGGTGTAGAACGCCCGTGAATCACGTGACTGCCAGCTTAGTAAGCCGCATTCTCCAGCCTATCCCGTCCGTATACGTCGGGCACGCTATTGCCTCTCGCCGACACGGCACTACACACGCCGACATCAGAGAACCACTGGCAACGGGCACGGCAGGGCATTTTCGGCATAATGTCCCAGCAGCAGCAACAGCAGGCCATCGATCCCGCCCTGCGCTCAACCGCAAGCACCAGTGCGCCCCAAGCACCGCGCTACGAGCAGCCACCACCCCAATTTTCCGCCCCGCCTGCAAACCTCAATACATATCCGACCTCACCACCTCAGCCTTATTACCAGTATCCGACCCCGCAAGGACCTACGCCTCACGCGCCTGCCACTGGGGCCTTGAGCTCTGCAAGTCAGAGTAACCAAACGAGCCCGCAGAATCCAGCTGTCGCATATGAAGAGCATAACGAGCTCGAGGGCGGCGAGCAGAGGTGTGTACAGCCCCATCTGGCCGCTCACAGCACGTGTGTCTAACGAACCCCTAGCCCGGGCGACGAGAACACAGCCGGCGGTGACGACCCAAAGCGGCCTCGAGCATGCGAGGCTTGTCGAGGGCTGAAAGTCCGTTGTGACCAGGACCCCGCCCATCCAGAATTACCATGTCGGCGTTGCGCAAAGGCAGGGCGGCAATGTGTCATCACACCGCCGAGCAGGAAGCGACAGAAAAAGGCAGACAGTAGAGTAGCTGAATTGGAGAAGAAGCTGGATGCCCTGACCGCAGTTCTTCAGCAACAACAACAGCAACAAGCAAGTCATGGCCACCAACCTCAGTATGGATCGCCGTACGTGAATGCTGCGCCAACAGCACAAATGACCCAACAATATACGCAGCAATATGGGCAGGCAAGCCCTCCTTCGGCTCGTCCGTCTTCCTCGAGTTCCATGCAGCCGCCTCAAAAGCGCAGACGTACTGAGGATGAGATCCCACGGACTTCCTCTCATGGTAGCTTTGCAGATTCAGCACCGTCAGCGCGCTATCCGGGAATCCCGCAGAACGAGTCAGAATCGAGCAAGACCCTACCCACACAAGATTCATGGGGCCCCAATGCCGAAATGATGCGTTATCTCTCGCATAGGTCGCCGGAGGAGTTCTCGACCCGGATAAATACTCTTGTCAACCCTGAGCTAGGCGTATCAATCTTCAACCGATATGTTACCAAGATGTCGCCTCATATGCCCGCGGTGGTCTTCCCTCCTGGCACTACAGCTCAAGATGTGTGGAAGGAAAAGCCGATCCTGTACGTGTGTATACTCTCAGCCGGTGCATCGGGAATCCTACAACCCGATGTCTGTAAGCAGCTTTCTCGTGAGGCGGTGCGTGCTTTAGCAGATTGTGTTGTTTGCAACGGAGCCAAATCTCTGGAGCTCATACAAGGCATGCAAATTCTTGCCTTGTGGTACAAGCCGCCGGAGAAGGCTGAGCAGACCAATTTCTACCAAATCATCCACATGGCTGCCGTCATGGCCATTGACATTGGCTTGGGAAAACGATTCAACGCAGCGAAAGCAAGACGTGGCTTTGGTGGACCCAACTCGGACTACGCTCCGGGACCTCACCTCATGCTGCCTATCAATTCGGACACAATTGAAGCGAGACGGGCATGGCTAGGCTGCTACTACCTCTGCGCGAGCGCCTCCATGGTTCTCCGTCGCCCTAACCTGGTTCACTGGACCAAGTACATGCAGGAATGTGTCGAAATACTGGAAACAAGCTCAGAATCTTTCCCCTCTGACAAGCTCTTCTGTCAGCACATCAAGATCCAGCGGATATGCGAGGAAGTCAGCGTGCAGTTCCTGATGGACGACAGCACAGCCAACATCAGTATCACGGATCCAAAGGTCACGTACACGCTCAACGTCCTCGAGAACGAGCTAAAGAAGTGGAGCGAAAGTATCCCATCTGAGCTCAAGTCACATTCTGGACTTAGATTTTTCGAGCATGTGGCCAACCTCTACTTGCATGAAATAGCTCTGCACTTCAACCACAATATTGACGACTTTCGCCTGCCGTTCACCGAAGAGTCGCTCAAGTCTGTCAACAACAGTACCGAGAAACTCACGCAGAACCAAATCGCCGCACTGCAAGCCTGTCGAAATGCTGCCCACGGATTACTCAACCATATGCTGAGCTTTGACGTCGATACTGTCAAGGTCTTGCCAATGCTCATCTTCTTCGTTCGCTGCACCTACGCCATCGTGATTTTGATCAAGATGCATGTCGCTGTGACAACGCCTGGGAGCGAGATTTCGAAGATGATGACTACAAGTGACATCAACGTCGAATACTACTTGGACGCCTTGCTAGGCATGTTCAGTCATGTACCAAGTGAAGATGAGGTCCGACCTCATCATTCAAAGATCATACGAATTCTCTCGGTGCTCAAAGAGTGGTTTAAAAAACACAAGGACAATGCAGATGCCCAAGCGCGAGGCGAGCAGCTTCCGCATCCTCCATCTTCGCAGCAAGACCAGCAAGGGGGCGGCAGTGGTGGCGGGTACTCGCAGACTCCCTTACACATGCTGTCACAAGTCGCAACAGCAAATCAATCTGCACAACAGCAGGGTCAAAGCCAAGGACAAGGCGAATGGACCTTCAACACACCCTTTCCAGTTGACTACGCTCGGGTCAATCAGGCCGGTCAGGTTCCTCCACCTGACGGCGCTTTCAAGATCAGCGGACAGCAACAGCAGTCCAGTGGGTATCTCGTGCCACCGGATAATGGAGCTGCGTACGCTGATGGTTTCGATCCGATGATGAACCCCTGGCTGTGGGGATCCAATTTCCAACAAGCTATGGATCTCAATCTAGCTGCAATGGAAGGCATCAGTGGAGGTGGTATGGATGGCTTGTTCTTGGGCGATGGCTTCGGTTTCAATGGAGAATTCCAGTAGCGTGTCGGCATCCGGAATAATTCGATAGATGTAAGAAGCAAACTAGTCAGGATGTTCTAGTCGGTTGACAGCAAGCAATCTAAGACCATGGCTAGTACCCGTGCCGAGTGGTGTTGCAATTATTTCTTGACTAACCATCATCGGCAATAGTTGCTGGTCCGGAAACGGAATGTGTCTCCGAAGATGAGACTGCTTATTGTTCTTCATCGCCATAGTATGAAGCTTTGGCCGTCTCAGAGAAACACTGCCGCTAACATCCACCCCAGTCGTCTTGTAAGTGGTATTATGCTGAAATCCCTACGCACAAGCAAGAATAGAGACAGCGCAATTAGGCACAACACTCTGTTACGGTTGCTGGCAGCGATATCGTTAGTGATGGCTCCACACAATCGAAGCGGAATGTAGCCTGGCAGCAGCACTTAGCGGTGGCTCATTAACAACAAGTTAGCGCAGATTTTGCAGAAGTAAATAAGCTTGGATAGGAGCCTGAGGAGTAGGAGGACGCCAATGTAGAACTCTGATAGGAAGACAACGATAATGTTCAGGAGAACGCTGCATGTTCCGCAGGAGATGATACACAAGAGCGAAGAGACCAGATATCACCTGATCGTGAGAAGTCAATAGTGATCGAGGAAGTGGAAATCTTGTGACTTAGTGTAGGACAATACAGCAAGGAAAGTGACAGGAGGTTGCTCGGGCCGTGGGAGAACAATTGACGAATCGGAGCGGCAGATCAGTCCTGATGGCATTGCAGCTAATATAGCTGACGCTGCAAATGTCGAGAATATACTATCGTATAAGCAAATCGTAAGAGACAGGAGGATAAGAGGCTTTGCGATTTAATCATGGCGTACCCAGCGCATGTGGCGAATCGAAGGCTCGAGGTAGTCGTGGCGTAGCTCCTGCATCAAGGCTTTTTGCCCGGCAGAGATCTATCATGTAGCGCCGGAGACTCGTGCCTGCAGACGAACCGACTGCCATGGAGTTGCACGCTGAGATCAATATACAGCCCATGGTGAACATGGCCAAGAGATACGTTTATTTTGTCGTTGTGGACGAAGTAGGTTGAGTCCTACTGTTTGCAAAGCGACAGCCGTGACAGCTTCGCACCCCGTTTGCTCGTTAGATTGACTGAATATGTTAGCTAATTGCTTGGGTCTAAGACATGAACATATGGATTTCGTTGATGATCACCGCTGATTTCACCGAACAATATCCGGCCCTTTGTCAACTGAGACACCCTCTCCACTGTGGAAAGACAACGACTGCAATGGCAAACGATAGTCGATGAACTTCAAGGTACTTTGCCCGCAGCTGGAGCTTTGTCGCTGGCTGAGTCCTCAAATACCCTCAACTATCATTTTATACTCACGATCAATTAGTACACTCAGCGTGCATGCGGAGAACGTTATTGGCGCGCACAGTTCGTTGTGTGAAAGTGAATGGAAAGAGAACTTTCCTGTTCACTTGCTCGTCGCCGAGGGAGACCGGATGGTGCCGTCGCGATGGATTTACTGTTTAAAAGCAGTCTGTTTCATCCCACTAGCGATAGCATGAACACAGCGAATACAGCGCAAGGCTCCGTCGACCACCGCTCGAACAGTAAACATCGACATCCGAGCACGTTAGCGCCACACAGCAGACCATCACATAGGGAGTCAAACAAACTTCAAACCAGATAGTAAATTGTTAAATCTCCGACTCGACCAGCGAAATGTTTCCAGGACAGTTCAACTTCGCAGTGCCATTGGGTGTTCCTCTGCAACAAGGCCCACCGCCATTCGACCTACCTCGACCGGCATCGTTTCAAGGCGGACCAGGCGTACCCAACATGCTGCACAACATCCCTGCTGGCGGCTTTCCCACGCCTCGACATCGTCGGCGAGCATTATTCGCAGCCCCAGCCTTCGGACCACCACCTTTTCCCATGGGTATTCCAGGTCCATTTCCGGGTTACGGGCCTATCCCAGGGGGGTTCCGAGGTCCGATGCGTAGCAGTATGCCTTGGATGAATCCGCCATTGCCACATCCTCACGGACGTCCCGGTCAAGCTTTTGATCCTTCTCGAATGGCGCCAATATCTCCAGATGGGCCACGACTGCCATCTCTGCCACCAAGACCTGGTCGCGGAGGACTCAGGAATCCATCATTTCCACAAGAGGATCCTCGACCATCCTTAGATGGACATTACAACAAAGTCTTCGAGTTCTTGCCTTGGCAGCGCCCAGATGACTTACTGCAGAAGAACAATTGGCCACCTGCACGCAACCGTGCCTTCGATCCTTTTAGGTCTCCCAACATTCGAGGTGGTCTTTTGCCGCATCGTCCTCCGCCAAATGGCCACGAGGATCGGATGATGACTGCCCTGAACGAGGGCGATATTGTTATCGGCGGCTACACAAAAATCAAGTCTCTGGCTCGAGGCGGACAGTCAACCGCCATTAATTTAGTCAAAAACCACCGAGATGGCAACCTGTACATCGAGAAGCGTATAAGAGTTGACTTCCGCCGGCGACAGAGAGCACTTGCTGAATTGCTCGCGCTTCAGCTGATTGGCAGCGAGTATGGGGTTGGCGGGAATCTCAACACCATGGCCGAGCACAGGATTTCCGATCGACGCCAATTGGCATCTCTGATCCTGCACTATTGTGACAATGGATCTCTGGAAGATCGCCTGGAAGCTGTCGTGCGGAACGGTGGGCACTTCTCCGAGGTTGCAATCTGGAACGTGGTGCAGGGCGTCGCTTGTGGACTGGCCTTCCTACACGATGGCATCAAGCATATCAATCCGAATCAGCATACCCGCAAATCGAAGAATTGGGATACGATGTGTCATTTGGATCTGAAGCCCGGCAACATCTTCCTCAACAGCGCTGGCGGTATTGGTGGGCAGATGAGGGTGGTCCTGGCGGATTTTGGATGCGCCGTCAGGCTCTCAGACATCGAGGGCGGACGCGAAGAAGCAGTTGCTCAGCCTTGCGGCACTCCAGCGTGGTATCCACCCGAGGGTGACTTGCGCAAGCCACGAGGGTATGGGACCAAGACGGACATGTGGCAGCTCGGTGCTACCATCCACGTGCTTTGCCGATTGCTGAAAGGGCGCTATATGTCAGCCCCGGACCGCAGGATGTTGTACTCCGCCAATCCCATCGGCTCGCGTTATGGCGAGCGCTTAACGTCAATTGTGCTGATGCTGATCGATAAAGACCCACTCAAGAGGCCAGCTGCGAGGGACATTGCCCCGGAGGCCATGTCGATCGTGCTGGAAAAGGCGGAATCAGAAAGGCGCCGCAAGAGCAGACACTACTAGAAATAGTCTGTGGGGGGCGAGAGGCAGTTACGGGTAGATTACGAGACAAATGCAGAAGTTTAGGAAACACGGCTAGCGTTTCTGCTAGGGTGTAGCTAAAGATGAGCACAATTGACCGAAGGAATATCGCATCGCTTCTGCTCTCTATGCCACCATCGCGGTATCGCTTCAGGCCCCCAGAGCCCAAATATTGAGCGTTCGAGGATGTTGCCGCAGAGGAGAAGGAAGAAGTGACGTTAAAAATGAGATCGGAGCTTGACTCGGGCAGCGGCGATCGCCGATATCTCTGCTCTCGGATCGTAGTACATAAAACAACAACCGCGCTCAGTTGTCTTCGTGGACTCATTCATCCTATATGAGCCATCGAACGATAGAGAAGGCCCTGCAGACCGGCCCTGGAGCACGACTAAGCTCCATAACAAACCATCTACAAGCGAGATCGTCCATCTCAACCACGATGTCCGATCGACCCTTCATAACCTGCCATGTCCTCGATACCATATCTGGCAGGCCAGGCGCTGGCATCGACGTCAAGCTGAAACTCGTGTCTCCCTCTCAAGCTACTACTGCTCACTGGACTGCTACCACGAACAATGATGGCCGCGTTCCAAGTTGGACGTCCTCCGCGGACATCAATGAGATTGTGAGCAAGGTCAAAGCAGAGCTTGCAGATGGACACCAGATGGTCTGGAGCTTGACTTTTGATACTGAAAAATACTTTGGCAAGGGCAAAACATTCTGGCCCGAAGTGGAGCTGAGATTTGCGGCGAAGAAAGAGGAAGAGCATTATCACGTGCCTTTATTACTGGGCCCCTGGAGCTATACCACCTATCGAGGATCATGAGTGCAGTGGGCCATTGCGACAGTCTGAAAATAGACGATGCACTCTTCACTCAACTTCCGGATGACTAGTCTGGGCAGCAAAAGCCTGTCAGAGATGAGACTGAACCTTTTGGCCTCGGCCTATGCATCGAGCAGCGCCCATTGTCTTTGATGCCAGCGCTTTATCGTGAGACGTCCTGATTTTCCGCCTTATGGGTTCCGAAATTCTACGGCCCTGAGTCTATTAGAGGCATCAGCATAGCTAGGCTGAGTGCAAGGAAATCACTGTGGATCTGCACACAGCCGATTCGCGCTGCATATACGTAGCCAGGGACGTGTTCAGGCATGCTTGATATGTGCATCCCCTTTCAGACTTCAACTTGCAACCAATACTGTGGTTAATGTATGGCTTATAGCCTAGGATCAGCCAAGCGTAGGACACTCAAGCCCTGCGCCTATCTCGCGCTTGTAGTTGTCCCAGCCTTTGTCCACTTCAGGACTCGTTGCGAGCACATTGTCGTGGGACCTCGGTCTTTTGCGATGCAAGTACCAGACCATTGTGATGGCGGCCCTTTCGAGCTCCCAGCTTCAGGTATCGGACCTATGTCACAACAGCATCTCGAGCATTCCGGCATCTGTTTCAGAGCTGCCCACTTCGAAGGCGCTCCGCACTCGAGACAACCCTATTCTCATCTACCAGACTACCTTTGGAACAACTAAGGTAGATTGATTATGACAGCTCTTTCTGGAACAGAGATAGTCAGAGCCAAGGAGTTGCCGGATACGTTTGGAAAATATGGCGTGTTCTCGTACTTGAGCGCTGCAAGCCCTGAGGGAAGACAACACGTTGTCGATGGCATCCACAACCATTCTTCCTGACATTCAAAGGTCGAGCGGCGACCTCGTTGTCAATGAACCTCACATCTTTTGTCAAGCTCTCGGTACCGAGCATTTACATGCCCTTCCTAGATGCCATGGGCGTAGACCAATCAGTCTGCAAACGCAGGTTCGTCCACCATGAACATATGCACAGCCTTGTATCCAGCCAGAGGGACCGAACGAGAAAAGACATTCGGTTGACGATATCACGCTACCGAGCCTGGAACCCATCGCTCTGAGCATTGCGAAGGATTCCATAGTGCTTTCAATCATTTTTTGATTGGAGCACACACTAAGTTCGCATGCTCTACCATGCACATTCGAAGTTTAATGGCAGCAATGACCCTGCAAGGAATTGAGGGCATCGCTGACAGCCTTCTCCTGGGCGCCAGATGTGCGTGGCTTGTCCGGCATCTGTCGGTTTCGAAGAACGCTACGAATGTGGAAAGACATGTAGATATACAATCCCAGGTTGTGTGGGAAGCTGTCTCATCCCCACCGTCTGCTTGACATATCGCTTCGATCCACCCGCGAGAGCATCGATTCTAAGCTCATGCAGCAAAAGTCCGCAATGGCAGTCGGAGCAGATCTCTACGACCGTCTCGCTGCCACAGCGAAAGGCTTCATCGAAGCGACCAACGCCGCGACGCCTCGAGACAACAACCCAGATTATGACCTCATCAAGACCTTTGCCGCACCACATTTTCGCATAGAATGGGCACCCAAGCTCTTCGCCCGCAACAGCCCTTTGCTAGGCGACGCAAAGGACATCGAAGGATTTTGCAACCACATCCGAGGCATGTCAGCCAATCTCTCGACCTGGGCGATATTGGTGCAAGATCTGTTTGTCGATGTGAAGAAGCGGACCGTCATCGCAAGAGCAGACTTCTGGATGCTACCGAATGGAGGAGAGAAGGTTTTGAATGATATCGTCTTCTTCATCAAGTGCGATAAGACTGGGGACAAGATTATCGATTGCTGCGAGTATATTGATCCTGCTGCGAGTCAGGCAATTAGAGATCAGATTGCGGCTAAGACGTGGAAGGCGAATACAACGCAGCAGGCGGATGGGGAAGTCGTGAATGGTGATGGGCACTGAGTTGAGGGAAGATGAGATGTAGGAGGGGCGAGTAAGGGCGTTATGGGCATGGATGCAAGGGGATCGATAAGACTGTCAATAGGCCTTCGATATGTATGAACCCTTTCAATCGCATGTGTCAACTCAGTGTCGTGATCTGTGGCTCACTTTCGAATCCATTCCATGCAGCGTCTCTCCACAAGCTGCTGAGCAACCAGCCTTCGGACCGCACGCGTGTCATCTCTGCGGGAAGAATTGAGACTGTCATGCCAGTATGAGAATCGCAACCTCAACGCGAAGGACTACAGCGCCAGCAATTCTACCAACATAGCTCACTTGTCAGACGTGTCTTCCCTCTCCTGGGTATCTTGTTTCTTCCGCAAATACTCTTCGTGCCGCCGCCTTCGTTCATCGATGCCGTCTGCGAGCCCAGGGTCGATCCACCCTCTGAAAGGGTCGCCAATAGCGCCCTGTCTGGCATCGTAGCTTCTATCGCGCTCCGAATACCGGTGCCATGCTTTTGACGGGAGCTCGGTCGCAGCGTTGAGAATGCCGGGAATGTGATCGTATACTAGGTAGCGCGCGAAGGACTGGCATGCTTGCAAAATCGTGGTTGGGTCTCGCGGGTCAGAGCCAGACGACATGTTCGATCTCGGCACGAAGGAAATGAGCTCGACATATGCGGTGCTAATATATGACGCTTCTTAAGGTCATATGCCAAGGGGTCGTGCTTCATCCGGTCGGCGAGATCTGACGCACGGGCCATCTGGCTCTTCTGCTGGCTCAGAGTACGAATACGACTGCTGTGAGCTTTTCTCGGCTACGCTCGAAAGACAGAAGCCCTACTGCTGCCGGTGCTATTAGCAGCGTCGGCGCTTCCAAGGCCATTGAGACCTTGTCTTGGAGAGACCATCAAATGGGATCGCTCGTTGTGCTCCGTTAAGTCTTTTGGCACCGCCCCCACTTCCTGTTATCCCACTGATTTTCCACACTATCCTCACACCGATATTACATAGCCTGATGAGCCGGACGATCGATAGCAGACGGCAAAAAGTTACCACGTAACTGGAGCCGACAACTACGAAGCAAGACCCATTCGTGGAAAGACTATCAGTCTGTCGGGGTATCGTTATCCCCATCCACGTCACCCTCATTTCACCAGGCCTCCAGCACCGCTTGAACACCAGGAAGCACCGCCCGGTGCGTCTTGCTTTTGACTTCGTGTATAAGTGTTATACTTCCCACCATGTCCAGAGCTTCGACCTTCCATTTGCCAGAAGAAATCCTCACGATCATCTTGCACCATTATCAGCTGCCCTCCGCCAAAGAGATTGGCGAGCTGCGGGATCCAGACCTCAGCAAGACCAGCACGCATGATGCTCAGCTCCAGGTCCACCTCTCCACACTGGCGAGCCTCTGCCGGGTATCAAAAGTGCTCAGCCGCATTACCCGTCCGCTTTTATACAGTGTCTTTCCAGGATCTCGCTTGGTGAATGGGAGGCTGTTTGCGAAGGCGCTTGCGAAGAGCCCAGAGCTTCGGCAGCATGTCCGAGGAGTGGTTATCGATAAATGGGAGCATGTGACGTGGTATGACAGCGTGGGAGCTCACGGCATCGATCGCTCCTATCTGTCCCTAGAGGCGCAGTGCGAACAATATGTTCGGGAAATGTGCAGGACGTCGTGCTATCCGACAGGATTGATGTCTCCAGTAGGCTCAGAGTTGAACGCAGGCAGAGCTGATATCACTCTCACCATGTTGCTGATCCTATGCCCTAACGTGGCAGCTATCGAGACGTCAATTGCTTGTCTGCCCGGGGAAGCGCATAGGCAAGTCGCATTGCGAGCGCAATCGTCATGGTTCACCCTCGACCAGATGGTGTGGCGGTGGTGGAACGATGATTCACATCGACATTACGCATCTTTGCGACATCTTTCCATCAGGGCAGAGCGCCACACGGGCACATTTGGCGTTCTATTCTGCAAGACCATGCTTGAGTTGCCATCGCTGGAATCTCTCTCTGCCTGGAGATTGAACTGCATCAGACTACTTACACCTCATCCCATGGACGCCCACTATCGAAATAGAGAACTTTGGCCTGCTCTCAGACAGATTGAGCTACGTGAGTGCTGTATAGAGAACGGAACTATTGGTGCTTTGCTCTTGCATGCTCCGAATCTGCGTGTGTTGGATGTGCAATGGACATCGCAGCGCCATCGTCTCCATTTTGGCATCGTCGGAGAATTCTTGGTCACGCGTGGACTAAATTTGGAAGTCGTCAGACTAGATACCAGACAGAACTTCTGTGCACCTTTCGACGGTGATACCCGGCCATCTCACCTGGCAACTGAAGAAGCTGTCGACTGCCCGCTCGGATCTCTACGGGAGATGAAGAGGTTGACTCATTTATCGGTAACTCCAGCTGCTTTGTTTGGATATCATCTCGATGCAAATCAGAGCTTGCTCGGAGACAAACTGCCTCCGGGTATCGAAGAACTGACTATAGTTGGGCCTTCAATAGCAGATTGTGACGTCTATATGGATCCGATTCCCAGCGATGGTATCGTCGCTTTCCTGGAGGATGCGACTCGTGATCAAAGGCCGCTTCGTAAAGTCGACATCGAAAGCTCCAGAGTTTGGTGGCCAAATTTCGACAGCGAGATATGGTGCAGGTCAGCGGCACTACTCCCTCAGGAGCCGCCTCTCCTACATACACGATGGGCTGTTGCTTTTTGTAGGAAATGAATCTTCCAAGCTCGTATCATGGAGTGTTCAACATACCGCAAAATACATGACGATGTGTTTTGCCACTTCTTGACAGTGATTCGATGGCTCTGACCTCTTGACTCGCACGTCACTACGTTCTCTCTTGATGCTCGAGTGATCATTTGCTTTTTTGAGCAATGCAAAGGAGGAGTTCGCGTTCCGTTAGCACAACACCGATCTCGGTCCCCTATCGTATAGGAATCGATTTCCAAGTCGAAAAAGAACTAGTATGTGATCTGCAAGCAGTATCAAGATCAGACCTGTAGCCAACGCGAAAGAATTGGGAGGAAGGAAGGGTTGGATGTAAAACATGTAACCACACCTGGTGTCCGTTGAGGAAAGGGAAACTCAACAAGGAGGCTTGAGAAGGATGAAAAGACATTCACGGGATCACGAAGGTTAGATCCAAGCATATGCAGGGTAACGATTAGGGTATCCGTAGGTAAGCCACTGGACTCCAAAGCGTGTGCCAATCCAAGAAACAATACCACAACCAAAGGTTCGGCTCAAATCTCCCAGCTCAGGCTCATGCATCACCTAGACTCCCCAAGTCGGAGACCAATTCTTCCCATATAAATCTCAACGCCCGCTTCAATGCGTCTTTAGCACTGCATAGCTAATGCAGTTTCCCACAACCACAGTCCTGCCCGTCTAGCCCATCGCTTTTCTTGTGCATCCTCACCTTCCTCGTCTTATGATCTCCATGATACTCCTCCAAATGGCTCTGACCATCCAACCTCTCCTCATCATCTGGAATCGTGCCGAGAAAAGCTTCTGCCCCGACAATCTCCATATGCTTCTTCAATTTCTCGGTGACTTTCTCGACCTCATCGTCAAGGCCGAGATAACTTCGTAAGAACTCTCCGACTTCGGTGTTCTCGTGGTTTCCTCGTAGAGCCTTGGCGGCGACGGGGTCGGAGGTGTAGATGTTGACGTCTGCGCCGGAGTGCCCATGGGTGGTCCAGCCGGTTTGGGCGCGGCGGGACACCATATCAGCGAGGATATAGGGAGCCGGGGCGGAGTCGGAGATAATGGATTCGAGTTCGGACGAAGTGTAGTCGTAGATTCCCAGGGAGGATTCTATCAAGGATTTGAGGTAGGACTTTTCATCATCTGATGAGCTAGAACTGTCAACAAGGGATATTGAGGCACGCTTTTGCTTGTAAAGGTAGTACTCGCGAGCTGTATGGCTGGCAGAGTGGGAGGCGTTGGCGAGGACTGATGGGTACCTGCGTATGTAGGTTAGCAGGCCTCTTCAGGCACACTGGCTCTCGTTGAACGGCTTACCATAAGTATTCCGGGTACGCCTCATGCAATTGCCTCGCAGCGGCCAAACCTCCTGTCTCGTGATCAGAAGTGCTGACCATAAGTGTCGGAACATCCGAATCTTCGATAAACTCCAGCACAGCAGCCATTGCCCGATCATATGCCAAAACCTCATGGACTTGCGCAGCAGGGTCGTTCGCGTGCCCAGCATGATCGATTCTTGACCCCTCGATCATTACGAAGAATCCCTTGTCCTTGTTCTTCGTCGCCGCGCTGAGAATGCTGAGCGCCTTCTTCGCGCTTTCCTCCAAGCTGGGATACGTCTTGTCCTGATACCTGCGATCAATCTCGTACGGAATATCGGTCGGCGCGAACAATGCGAGCAAGGGTAAATCCGCGCTCGTGCCCAGATTGTCGAATTCCTCCTTCTTGCCAATGTAGTTCCAATCGTGCTTCTCTCCCGCGACTTTGATAACATCCACGTCGTCAGCTCTACAGCTTCCTTCCGTTGAATTTGGTAGGAAATGACATCTTCCACCGCCGACCATCAGATCTACCATGCGTCCCAGAGGATGCGTTTCCCCGATCATCTGTAGAGCAATCTCATCCTCCATTTCCCTCCGCCTGACGTGGCTCGCGAAGACGGCGGGCGTCGCGTCCGTGATTCGTGTTGTCACCACCAACCCAGTGGTGTATCCCATCCGCTTCGCCGCTTCCATGACGCTTCCACAAGGATCGAAATTGGGGAGGACGGAAATGGCGCCATTGTAGGATTTGTGAGCGCAGCTGAACGCTGTGGCTCCCGCCGCGCTGTCGGTGACCAACGAGCTCGAACTTCGCGTGCGAGACTGTCCGACGAGGTGTGCATCGAGGAGGAGAGTCGAGTCCCAGGGCAATTGATTGGTGTATTGGCGGAAGCTTCGTGTAAGGGCGAGGGAGGTGGGTCCCATGCCGTCTGAGACCATGAATATGAGATTCTTCTTGCCATGCTTGCTCTCGCTCTTCCCCGCCGTCTGGGAGTTATGCTGCCATACGACTGCCAGCACGATTACGGCGGCTGTTGCGATTATGGCCCAGACGAAGAGTCCTATTTCTCGCCATCTTTGGTATCGGCTTGCCGTTCGTGAGGTCGTGGCTGGCGTTTTGCCCGTGCGCTGCCCTGTGAGGAGGGCGTCTTCCTCTTCGATGCCGTCTTCGCCGCTGTTCTCGGAAGAAGGTCGTTGAATCACCGGCGCCTGCTCACCGGAAGCCATAGGGAGGATGCGTAGTGGTAATCAGGTAGGTCTATCGGGACGCCGAAACTTTCCGGGTCGCTCAGAAAGAAGACATGGAACGAGACAATGCACTGATAGCGGCACGCTGAAGACGCAAGGATTCAAAGGGAAGAATGGAGTTGATGTCTACAGGTTCGCAGAATTGATGAGGTGCACGGGACCAAGCGTCTCACATGTGAACGACGAGCCTAGTAGGTCCCCAAGCGTTTACGTCTACGCAGTTCTACGTCGTGATTGCTCTCGTGCCCGGAGGCAGCACAGGACAACACAGACCAAAAAGTAAACAGACCAAAAAGTAAACAGACAGAAAAGGACGACACTTCCGTGCATAATAAAGTTGGCTTCTGTCGAGTGTTTACGTGAATGGCAAGCTTTATTCCAAAGTCTCATCCAATTCTCACAACGCCACCAACTCCCATCGCTTCGCTTTCTAGCCATGCTTGCTGAAACCATATCATCTCTGTCGTAAAGGCCTTCGCCATGAATCACTTGCTCGTACGCACATGCCAGGGCAGTGAAAGCAGAGGCGTACTACCGCACATTGCTTCTGCTCCGCCCATCGTATCTCATTTCCTCCCGACGCTCATCCTCTCGCTTGGTTTCTCTCCACTCGCGGTACTTGTTCTCGGCAAGATTGGCTCCCAACCCACCGACAACCGCGCCTATGAGGATGTCGCGCTGTTGGTGTCGCTGGCCAAATTGTCGACCTGCAAGCCCGCCAATAACGGCACCGGCAAGACCAACACCTAGACCGCGACCAGAGGTGTCAAAGGCATCCTCGATTTTACCGCGGATGCCCTCGCCTCGGTCGCGGTCGCCGCTTCGACTTCGTGAGCGCGAACGCGAGTATGACCGGTCGCGATCACTGCGACCTCGAGACTTGGGACGACTGACGTAGGAATCGCGGTCTGCTGCGCGATCGAGTGCACCGTCCGAACGACGGCCATAGTGTGTTACTGCACCAGCTCCATACGGTCCATCGTATCCCGACCGGTAGCTTTCTCTTCGATCGGCGGCGAGTGGGCGGTCAACAGGCTACAACAGTGTCAGCGCATCTTCTTCCACACTTCGCAATTGGTTGATGGACGAACGACGAGTGGTCCTGCACTTACAGGGCCTCTGTACCGCTCGGTCTCCTCTACTACGCGGTCGTAGTCGCGGTCATCGTAGCGATCATCGTATCCGCGACCACGGCCACTGGTCCTCTTCCCGCTGCGCTCATCGTAATCGCTGTCATCGTCATCATAATATCGGCTTCGCGGCGGCTGCGCTGAGCGTGCACGACCCTCGCCTTGGTATTGTGTGTTGCCATGGTAGTTATCGTTGTACCCGGAAGTCATGATGCCGCTATCTCGTCTTGATGCGGTTGTGTCCTTGAGGATGCTTTCGCGCTTGACGATGGACCCTCTTGTGCTTCTCTGCTGCGAAGCTGGCGTTCCGTCGAGAGTCCAGAGGTATTTCTCAGGTAACACTGAGGCTGGGTTCCTGGCGAGATCGTCGGTTTCAGCTTCGTATTGCGCTATCACCCTGTCGCTGACCTGTCCTTCTCGTCGGAGGAGGGTGGAAGTGTCGCGCGATTGCTCTTTGTGAACGTCACGATCAGGGCTGGGAAGTTGGTTGCGTTGGCGGCGACGAGAGCCTTGGATGGCAGAGTTAAGAGGATTCGCTTTGCCGACCGCTGTGGCTCTCTCAGCTGCGAGTGCGGCTTCGGCAGGCAGACCGGTCACAGCCGCGCCACCACTGAAGTCTGATGACCTCACGGGCAGGGAGCGGCCTGGCGGTGCTTGCGACGCCGACCGGGCTCCGGTGCGGTCGTTGGAGGATGAGGAAGATGAGGACGAGGAAGCCGACCCGTCGTAAGGCTCGTACACGGATTCGACCTTCTTCCCGTTGACGTACTTGCGACGTCGGTCCCAACCTTTCTTGCCAGCGACCTTATCCCACGTTTTGTCCCAGTGTTTCGTCACCAGGTAGTTGGTGAGCTCGAGAGAGTGCTCGACGACGTTTTCCATGCGACGGAGGGGTCACCAGGTAGCCTCCTGGTGGCGGAATTCGGAACGGCGGAGTCAGCCGTATGACGCCCTCCCTTCAATTTAGCGTACGAGGCTATGCCGGCGCCTCAGCGCAGATTGGGCCGACGTGCTGCAGGAGGCTGGGCAGAGCTGGCTGGCTGGTGGGATGAGTGTGTGTGGCAAGCCTGAAATTGCTGTACGCCGCCTCTTTGATGGGATGAGAACGAGTGTCGGTGACCGGGTCGGCGTCGTTCGCCTGGTAGCCTGAACCTGCCGAATGGAGCGCTGGCGGGGCCGGGCGTGGTGGAGGAGAACAGCAGCAAGGAGATTGAAGGGAGGGTCTCTCGTCTCCACGCTGTGCGCACCGCCGAGTGCAGTCACCTCACTTGTCCACAACCACGCGAGCAGCCGACGCACTCAGGCTGCAAAGCTCACCGGCGGCCGTACGGCAGTGTCTCGATCGGCTGTGAGGTGAATGCACGAACGCGGCACTACATGGGCCTATAAGGTAGTTATGGGGCCTTCGGAGCAGCACCACGACGCCGCAAAGACTCTTCGCTGACGCCTGGTAGCGACAACTCTGTCCCGTCGACCTGCTCGGCTCTGCATCAATTCGCTGCCGGCTCTGCTTTTGCTTTCTGTTGCGGCGGTTGTCGTGTTGGCTCCAGTCGCGAGGTGTCGGGCTCCCCTGATGATGTAACCGTGCCTCGCGCTCACCTGCACGTCGGCTTGATTGGGTTCTGCCACCTCGATCGAGAACAGGAAGGCACGGAAGGACCGTGGCGCCGACAGTGTCAGGGTGGATGTGGGTGTGGGTGTGGGTGGAACAGCGGCGCGGCGTGCGTGGTCCAAGTCCCCCGTCGCGCGCGCGGGCGGCGAGGGTGTTGGGGATTGGTTCACGCGCCGGGGGGTACTCACGCCCTCGAATCACACGGCCTCGACTTCACTCTCGGCCTCCTAAGTGAGGTTCAGGACTTTCGGGCGAAGCGCGCCAGACGAGCCGCATTACAGGACGTCATGTGCTTCCTCCGGTTGCTACGTCTTGGACGCTATGCTTCGAGATCTCGTAAGGCTGTCTTTGGGCGACGCCGTGGCTCTTCGCAACTCTCCTCCACCGTTCGAAAGACTTGCAACTCATTCGAACGGACGAGGCTCGTGCCAACACCTGCTTTCTACGGAACAGTGGAGGTTCTAGGTAGGTCGGCTTGAGCAGACTTCCACTTCCAAGCATGTGTGTCTCCCAACTCTTCTTCCACGCCGCAAGCGTGAAACAATTGTTCTGCTCCCATCGACAAGTGGTCTCTCCTACGTATCAGGCTGCCCAAATCCTCCTTTCTTCAGGATGCGGTGACGAGATGGATGACCTCAGCACGCCACTGGTACAACAAGTTTTCAATGCAGATACCTAATGCACGAGCAGAGGCGCTTAGTGAACCCTCTTCCTTTGAAGTCCCGTGTCATGACGAGATGCACAGCTCGCATTGGTAGACGTGTTTCGTTCAAGCCTGATCAACCGCGAGATGTTCTGCCAATACTGTCGCTGCTTTTCCACAATCACTAATAGATTTACGTGGTCGGGGGCTATGGAATGTGAATGAAACATGCTTCTTTCACAGCTCGAGGACGGCCATACGCGACGAAAAGCGCCACAGGATGAAATGGCGGGTGCACTGAATGTGGGAATGCAACATGTGCTCGCGGTTGGAGATACTGACGATGCTGACATTCTAATTTTGACGCTCCGGACGACACCGCAGGCTCTGACGAAAGCTGCTGGTGGCCGTTGCTCTACTTGCTCTCGCACCACTTCTCACCAGCTGCATACAACTCCCTCAACCCTATTGCCCCAGCCACAAATTTTGCAAAACTATCATCCCCAGCTTTATCGCCTACAACCTTGAACATCCTGAGCCAGGCAATGAGTACCATATCACCATAAGTTGGCTGACTTCCCAAAATGAAAGGCCCTTCATCCCTCTTGTTCTCACTCAAAAGCTTCTGGAGCATCTCAAACGCCGGTTTTGCGTCATCCCACGGCTTGCTTCCCAGCCCCTTTTCCTTCTCCAATTCAGCCAAAGACTTCCCGAGTCGAGCTTTGCGATCATCGTGGAACCACTGCGTGTCCTCGGGAACGACAATGTGGCGTTCTACGCGAGGCATGAAGTAGGGAATGATTGGGCCGATCATCTAAAAGCAAACAGTACAAAGGTCAGCAGATAGGTCAAAAGTTACGAGTAGAAGCGCAGCGCTACGTGTCTATACAGAAGTTGCTGCCATCCAGCCAGACAACACGTCTCGTAGCGAGACCTGCACATAGCCTCTACCCTCTGCTTTACTCACGACTCCCATGGCTTCGCCGACTTTGTCTTGGAATTTGAGATCGAGATGAAGAGGTGGATGGGGCTGGAGTTGATCGAGTTCCGGTGCGATTTTGGCCGAATCCATGACCATTCTGCCATCAGGGAGACGGACTGTTGGAACACTCCAGTCGGAGAAGTTGGGCGGTGGGTTCGGAGGGACACCAGTATCTTTTAATGTTTGCTGAAGGCGATGATACGGGACCCACTCAGTTCGGTATGGGATCTTCTTGTAATTGAGGACGATACGGGCTGTAGACATCTCAGTGTTGACCCTTGTCAATCCCGCGTCCTATTTCTCTCACTCTTCAATGCGTTGCCAGACCAACTTTCGCAAGGCTCTACGCTTGGGAGGTCGTACAGGACGACTTCTTGTGTCATGGTGAATTGATGAGAGAAAAGTAACGGTGAATGGAGTACGCCTCAATTGAGAATGATCTTGATTAGTCTGTGGGACGTCGAAATGGGTGAAAATTGTGTCGGGTGAGGCTGAAGTCGCTTGAGCTTTCTCCACACGACAATTATATAGTGGACCTCGCTGTAGCTCGGGATCCAGAAGAGCAGCTCATGCCACTATTTGCCGTATGGATTGTTCCCACCGCTGAGTCTACTGTGCCGCAGCCCATGCTGACTCATTTTAGAGAAGCTCTCTGCAGTTCCTGTTCCTCTGCTAAACAACGAGAGCATCTGAAAGTACCAAATACAACAACACCACTCACACGTTCCTCGATACAAATCCTTCGAGAGAAGTCAGGCTCTCGAATCGTTTGCTCTACGACCAATATCCTGCGGAAACGCGAGCCTCCCACATTGTTATCTTATGACTAATCGGTCGGCTCGATGTGGTGCATGCGTGACTAAACCACAGCTTCAATTTCTACCAGACGTGATTTGTGAGAATCCATTGTACCGCGCGTGATGGGGCGGTCAAGCCGTCGACGTGACTTTCACTGCAGGCTTGTTGTATGTGATGGCATGAACCCAGATGGTGCTACGTTCATTATCACAAGAACATTGAACTCTCCCGTGTCCCATCTGTCCGCCATGCCTCATTGTCATGCCGAAGGAAGAACAATCCTCTATCGCGGCCAGATACCTGTTCTCTCCATGACCTTGCGCGGATGTGGAAAAAGCATTGGCCTCTCTTTCCCGCATATGCGATTTCGTGGTATTGTCATCGAGGATTCAGCTCATGTGGATGGACGTGTCTAGCTTTCCCGTAGCTTGCTGGAGCGGACTCCGTGCCCTCGTAGGTGTTAGCTCACGACGCGCTGGCGTGCACAATATGGTCTCTGGTCGTTTTGACAGTGACATTTCAGCAGACGAAAGACGATGACAGGAGTTTGGGGAAGTGAGTCGTGTCCAGAACATCCCGCCGCACTCGGATTGCTCTCCTTTTGCCAATTACGAGCAGCTGTTCGGTGGCCACGCAGGATCTGAGTCTCGACGGTGCTCATCCTCGTACCGAAATGCAAGACATTAACCGGCCTCATTTGTGATACAGCAAGTTCCAGATCTCAACTCCGGCCCCCTCGGGCCCTACCCGAAAAGGGAGCTGGCAAGGACATCGCCATCGGCACGCAATCATTCCCGGCGGGACCGGCGCAGACCGCAGCCGACTAATTCTACATCAGACTCTCGACGACATGCGAGTCTTGGGACCAGCCCGATATGAAGTCAAATGAAACGGTGTTTGTGGCGAGCGCTATACCGCAGTCTATTGTGGATGCGACAAGCCCTTGGCTCTTGGGGGTTTGCTTGACCTGCCCTATCCATGTCCATCTCCGCCTCCCAAGCCGCGCTTAGTTGCTTCGGTGCAACCCAGCTATCACTTGGCAGCGTAACATCCTCTTTTTGGTCCAACTCCAAAGCCCTCAGAGCACATGTCGTGCGGCGTCTTGTCCAACCAGACTGCAGAACAGACGCTGAAAACCTGCAGATCATTGGCACGACACTCAGTGTTGCTTGCAGCTAAACCAGTATAGTAGGCGCAGAGGCTAACAGCGACCAGCAGGTCCAATCCGAGCTATGGATTCGTTCAATCTGCACGGTGCTGTAGGCGATACGGATGGGAGTGAGGAGTCCGACGACGACAGGAGCGCAATGACAGTTTTAAGGACCGTTTGCTCGCCCATCAAGGTGAGTGTAGTCGGGTATCTCAAAGCCGCAGTATTTTATCAGCATGGTGCGTGCTTCTGTAATCCTCAGTCTCGCGGCTCTGGCTGCTGCGACCCATGGCCAAAATACCACCAAACCAGCAGTGGATGCCAAAAAGCTGCAAGCTTCCATCACAGAAGCTGCTTTAGCAAAGAAGGCAAAAGAGTTGGAGGACGTGGCATACAGCACCCCAGATCGAAATCGAGTATTCTCCTCGCCTGGACACGAAAACACTTTGAAACTGATTGAGGGCTATCTCAAAACAGCTGGTGACTACTACACCTACGAGAGACAAGAATTCACAGCCCTATACTCTCAGGCCAGTGGAACGCTCTCTGCCGCCGGGATAGAGTATCCAACCTCGATTTATCAATATTCGCCTTCAACGAATGGGACGCTAACAGCACCCATCGTAGAGGTCCAGAATCTTGGTTGCAATGCTTCAGACTACACAGACGCTGTGTCGGGCGCAATTGCTCTCATTTCGCGAGGAGAGTGCACTTTTGGAGTAAAGAGTGCTCTAGCAGGCAGTGCCGGCGCTCTTGGAGCCATCATCTACAATAACGTGCCAGGCCCTGTCTCGGGTGGAACTCTTGGCCCGCCTCCCAATCCTGCTGGCGATTACGTCCCTTCGGCCGGTGTGTCGCAAGAGAACGGCACTGCGATCATCGAAGCACTCAGCGCCGGCGCTGTTGAGGGCGTCCTCGATGTCGATAGTGTGATCGAGAACCGCACTACATACAATATCATTGCTGATTCCGTAGGCGGAGACCAGAACAACGTCCTAGCAGTGGGCGCACACTCGGATTCGGTTTTTGCTGGACCTGGTATCAACGATGATGGAAGTGGGACAATCGGCATCCTTGAGACTGCTCTTCAACTCGCCAATTACAGTACTAAGAACGCCGTCCGCTTCTGCTTCTGGTCTGCAGAAGAATTCGGTCTTCTTGGCTCTGAGCACTATGTCACCACTCTCCCGTCCGCCGAGGCCGACAAGATCAAGCTGTATCTCAACTTTGACATGATCGCCAGCCCGAACTTCCAGTATGCCTTGTACGATGGCGACGGAGACACGTTCAACATCACTGGCCCTCCAGGCTCCGCTGAAGTCGAACATTTCTTCGAGGATTGGTTCGAAGAGCAAGGCATTCCGACCAAGGCGACGGCCTTTGATGGCCGTTCTGACTACGGTCCGTTTTTGGACGCCGGCATCCCTGCTGGTGGCATCTTCACTGGTGCCGAGCAACTCAAGACGGCGGAAGAAGCCCTGCTATGGGGCGGCCAGGCTGGTGTTGCGTAAGCTGACTCCGGTGGTCGAGCGCGAGGATCCTCTGCTAACTTTCATGCTTAGATACGACGCAAACTATCACATGGCAGGCGATAACTATACAAACCTCAATTTTGAGGCCTTCCTCACCAACACCAAGGCTATCGCAGCCTCAATTGCCTACTATGGCTCTGACCTCTCTAGCATTCCTCCCAGGAACTCAACGATGAAAATGCTTAAGACCAGAGGACTGCACCATCATCCCCATGCGAAACGCAACAAGGTCCATACGCATGAGAATACCTATGACTGCGGTGCTGGCCCCAAGGTGTTCTCGTAGGCTGCTGGCTGGTACAGCGCTAGCTATGGTACATCCAGACATAAGACGAAGTGAAATGAAACACAGTTCCATCAGAATCGTCCATCGATAGTGCTTGCTTAGTCTCGGCTCCATCCTTTCTCATTCACCGATGAATTCGACGCGGACATGTTGATTACTCGCATCAGTGTGATGGCTGTGCGCAGCCTTGCAAAGCTAGATACCATGCCCTGCATCGTTCCGGGTCCGTGAAGTCACGATGAGCCGAAAACTGCTTTCGCTCCAATCCCTGTGCCAGAGAACCCTAAAAGCTCAATACAGCAAGAGGATCTCCCCTAGGGTGTGAGACACCCCGGGACACACTCCTGCTCGGCCAGGCTTCTGATCAGGTCGTTACGCCACGCAGCGCAAAATGACTCTCTGCTCAACGCACGCGTTGACTTCCGATCAGATATGTTCTCCCGGCAGGATATTGGACGGCTTCGCAGTAAGGTGCGGCCAAATGCTCGACTCGTTCACTAATCCCAGAAACATTTAACCTCCAAGCTCTGTTAGGCTTCGTCAAAGCGTTGTCTGCCTAGCACGATCATCCGTACGGGTGTACTGTGGATCCGAAGGAAGGATGGGAGTAGACTCCTTATCGCAGGCAGCGGCTCTAGATCTCAGCGAACCTCGAACACCGACCTATGGAGTTCCCAGGTCTTTTTGGCCTGGGAAGTGGTCGTTCGTGTCGGAGTTACTTTACAAGCAACGCGAATTGCATGTCCGGGGATTAGTCAATTAGTCTCGCTTGGCAATAATATGCCCTTTTTCACTTGCAGATAACGATATGCTGACTCGTTCTGGTTGTGATGTCATGGGGGATAAGCGCCACGATACCTGTGATTTGGTAGAGGGCGGTGTTCCATCCAGCATCGACGGAGTCCGCGCGCTCACGTTGCTATATACATGCAGTGTGGACAAGGTCAGCGATCCCGAGATGACGCATCCTTCGCGCTCACAGCAGCCAATGTCATGCAGAACATCGCCAGGCAAGCCAGGCGGGACAGGTGGTCGGCTGGAAGCAAAGTAGGGCAGGCCGGAATCCATATACCACAGGCTGAACATGGATGTGGCACAGGTGGGACCAACACCAAGATACGCGGCGTCCGAGTGGTGCGTTCGGTGTCGCTCCACCCGACGAATTTGTCCCTCGTCATCATTCATGGGGGTCCCTTGCTCACATGCATGGCTCGCGTGTCGCATGTGCACTGTACATGTACCGCAGAGAGATGTTCGCCAGCGATCTCATACCGTATATTTAATGCCATCTGTTCTGGATGGCTGACTGTCTACTCCCCGACACATGTCTCACGCTCGCGCAGTCCAATCTTGATACCATTCGCTCGCGGTCAAAGCAACTATGGACTCCGTACAACAACATCATCATACTACAAAGGCCGCGATAGGTCTTTTGGTTGTTTATGTGATATACCGGGTGGCGAGATCTGTGGCAATATGGAGCAAGCGTCGAGCTCTCAAGCGCGGGCTGGGAGTAATGGAAGCACCTGCATATCCACAATGGGATCGACTGTTTGGTCTCGACTTGTTTCGCAAAAACATGAAGGCTTTCAAGGACCACAGAATGCTGGAGGTCGGCCACCAGAGGTTCATCGAGATGAATGCCAACACATACCAGCTTGTTCTCTTCGGGCGTCACATGCATATGACAATGGAGCCCGAGAATTTGAAAGTCATCCAAGCGAAAGAACACAAAAAGTGGGGTCTCGGACGGCGGCGAAAATATGGCTTTCAGCCACTACTCGGTCTGGGTATCTTTACGACGGATGGGCCCGAATGGCAGCACTCCCGTGAAATGCTTCGACCGAATTTCGTGCGTTCTCAGGTCGCAGATGTCGACACGTTCGAAAAGCATGTCTCGCAGCTCATATCCGTGATCCCGCGGAACGAGACCGTCGACATCTCCGAGCTCTTCTTCAGGCTGACTATTGACTCGGCAACGGAGTTCCTGTTCGGTGAATCCACGGGATCTCTGACCAAGAGCAGTACTGATGGGTTCGCGGATGCCTTCACTCACAGTCAGGACTTTATCGCCCACTTGGCTCGATGGGGTTATCTAGCAAGACTATTCCCAGCGAACAATCGATTCAAGAAAGACGCTAAGTTCGTGCATGACTTCGTTGACTATTATGTCCAAAAAAGCCTAGCGAGACGCGACCAGATCCTCGCTGAGAAGACTGAGGGCGATAACAGGGCCCGCTACGTCTTCATTGACGAGCTGGTCAAGCAGACCACAGACCCCATTCGGATCCGAAGTGAGCTTCTCAACATTCTGCTAGCAGGCCGTGACACCACAGCTTCGCTCCTCACAAACGTATGGTTCACGTTGTCGAAGCGACCAGATATCTGGGAGAAGCTGCAGACGGAGGTAAAGTCTCTCAACGACAATAGACCCTCATTTGAACAACTCAAAGAGATGAAGTATCTCAAAGCACTTTTGAATGAGTCCCTGCGCTTGCACCCCGTCGTGCCCGCGAACAGCCGCGAAGCAACAGAGGATACCACCTTGCCAGTTGGAGGAGGACCTGATGGGCGAGCGCCCATTTTCATCAAAAAGGACGAAGTGATGGCGTGGAGTGTGTGGGCTATGCATAGGAGGAAGGACCTTTATGGTGTGGATGCAGAAGAATTCAAGCCAGAGCGATGGCTTGATGATCCATCAATTGGAAGAAAGGGCCTCCGCCCGGGCTGGGAATATCTTCCGTTCAACGGCGGTGCTAGGATTTGTCTTGGTAAGTGACGTCCAACTCTGGAGACACCGAGAGACTGACACGATGGCATGTAGGCCAGCAATTCGCTCTCACAGAAGCCTCATACTGCACAGTCCGAATGTGCCAAGCTTTCAGCGGCATCGAAAGTCGGGATCCCAACCCTTGGAGGGAGTTTATAACGTTGACATGTGTCAATTTGGGAGGCGCGAGAGTCGCATTGACACCTCGGGAGTGATGAGGACGAAGGGTGGACGAGCGCGAGTATCCAGCGCTGGATCAGACAAGGGTGCATAGCAACGATGCGTACTAGCAAACACACTCCTAGCGTAGCGCTCTTGTGCTTTTGTTGAACACGAAACCGCTAACTTATGAGACACGAATGCAAGGTTTGCCGACAAGTTCCACAATGATTGACGTACTGACGGGAACGGCTGACGTCGTTCAGTGCCTGTCGCACAGCTTTCTGTTACGCATTCCGTCAGCCGAAGGATATCTGTATGTAAAACAACAGCAAACCTGTCCAGACACCACCTGAGGCAGACGAGGTAACTTCGAATTCCGATTTGTAGTGGTATTGGAGCACATCTGGACTGTGATTTACGAGAGTCCAGGAGGCCTACTGTAGATGTGTAGCAGAATATAATCGTAAGTCGGGATCCCAATTTCTTTAGGGGAAGAGAGGCCTGCAGAGAACGATGATTTGCTTTCTCCTTGTTACATATTACAAGGCTGCCAGCTGACTCTCAGTCTGCATTGCTGAAAACAGGAATCCGGACAACCAAGCTGAGCCAAAACAAACCAGGGCGATGATGGGCGCATGTCCTTCGCGTGAGCTAAATTAGGTACACCGAGGCTTTATTTCCTACTACTGGCGTGGCCGAAGTCTTATAGAACACAGCACAATGCTTTGCCTAGCAGACCAAATGTTGTTATCTGTCCGCTTCCTGGACCTGATCCACCGTGCCTAGATGCCCTGCCCTGATCGGACATACTTCATTTCCTGCATTTCTCTGCACTCTCGTGATCGTGGGAAAGTGATTCATGTCATTACTCGTTCTCACTTCCACGATGTCTGCCAGGTCATCTTGCCGCGCCGGAATGGAACAACTTCGATAGATCCGTCTTCGGTGGCCAAGCTCCCGGCGATAGACTGCTTCGCTCTGCCAAGCACAATCATCTCGTTCTTTTCATCTTTGACTTTGTAAAAGTCGCGACCGAATTTGCACAGGAAGCCCTCCAGCTTCTCGGCCGTGACATCTGACTGCTTCAGCAGACCTTTCTCAACACCGACTTCCAACGCATTCACAACGAGACCAACGACATGAGGCTGTGTGAAAACTCCGGCAGCTATCTTGTCCGTCCGCTTGGCTTGTGCTGGGTGAGGAGCTGAATCACTCCCGAAGAAGAATTTCGGGTTGCCACTGACTGCGGCTTCCAGTAGTGCTCGACGATCTGACGGATTCTTTGCAACTGGTTTGCAGAAGCAATGTGGGTCTCCAGCCCAGTCATCTACCGTGATCCAGAGGTGATGGGCAGTCAACGTGGCTGCTACAGTATCACCGCAAGAGGTGACTGCGCGGACTGCAGCTGCTGTAGTGCAGTGCTCGAGGATGATTCGGAGTTTCGGGAAGCGTCTGTGCAGGTCGAGCAGAGTAGGTAAGAAAGCTTCTTCGGCATTTAGAACTGTGATGTCGTCGCCTGCGGTAGGTGGGAGTTCTCCATGCAAGTTGAGAACCATGTCTTGGCGCTCCATTTCTTCGAAGACTGGATAGAATTCCTCGTAGGACATCACGCCATGACTTGAGTTAGTGGTTACGCCGTGAGGGTAAGACTTGACGCCAGTGATGCCGGCTTTCTTAGCTTCGATGATAGTTTCCGGTTTGATGTTTGGGTGAAGGTACAAGGACATGAGAAAGCGAACGTTGGGCTCCAGCTTTTCAAGATGGTGCTTGTATTGTAGCGCATGATTCACTGTAGTGATCGGAGGGACTAAATTGGGCTGATAAGGTTAGAGGGGCAGTAGAGATGTCGTAACATTGTTGGAAGGTGTCCTTACCATCACGAAGACCGTGTTGACTCCACCCTGGCGAATGGTAGGCCTATATACAGTCAGATATTGGTCTTGGCCGTGCTATTCGTGCATTCGTACACGACCAGTCCAGTCATATCCCCTTCACGCAGATGGACATGCATATCAGCTGCTGCTGGAAGCTCAATGCCATCGAGCTTTTCGAGCGTCTCGGTCGGAGCCATGCTGATTGAGCGCTACGTGGACAAACAGCCGTTGTTGTAAAGGAGGCTGAGGTAAGGCCCAGAAGATGCGAAGAGCCTGTTCTACGTGGATGATTATAAGCTGACAGCAGCGATTCATGGCCAATCAGTTCATCTTCTTCTTTTCTTCTGAATCGATTGAAGTTGGCGAGGTCGAACGGGAGCTGCCGGATCCTCGGGTATTCTACTTCTACGGCCACAGTCTGCGCCACTTCATCCTTCGTGCATATTGCCTGTCTTTTTCGCTCCTTTTGTCACCATTCACTCCATCCCATTGACGTCTGTCTCATCATGCAATGCCAAAAGTGCCTGAATTGTGGTATCCAGACAAAGATGTGCCTCCGACGCGCAACTATGAGGCGGATTCTCAATGGCGCAAGAAGCCCATCACACCGGCCCAGGTGATGGTGCACGATGTCAGAATCGAGACGCTGGCGGCCGAGAGGGGTCCCTTGTTAGAAATGATTGAGAGGTCGGCATCGACCTTGGTGCCTGAAAGTGCAGCCTTCACGCCTTCTGCGAGCCTTATGCGAGTCGCCCAAGCCAGCGGTAGTGCCATCGAAAAGCAGCGCTTTACGCAATTGGAGGAAGATTATGGTTGGATGAGGCATCTTCGCCTCCAAAATTATCAACGAAATGCTCACGATGTTGAGGATTCAGCCAAGTGTCGATGGATCCATGTGTCCTCGCAGTTCCCCGAGTACCTCGCCGGTGCTCTTTGGGCATTGTGCGACGACATAGCTATGGTGGCTGACTCTGTGCGAATGCTCGATAACGCCGTTCAAAGGCAGACACGGTTCTCGAAGCATGGAAAGCACTTTGCACCATTTTCCGAAGTACTGCACCCGGCTTCCACGACTGGTGGCGGACACGACCTCTACCCACTTTTGGTCTCAGTCCCTTTCCTTGACTGGACAATTCAGGGATCAACACCACCTCTACGCTTTCAAGTCGATAGGAGAGAAGGCTTCCTATCCTCACGATCCTCCGCTCATATCGTTCGATCAGTGCTTCAATACTATTACCGTTTGGAAGACACATCCGATCGCGAAGACTCACAAGTCTTTGCTAAGCACAAGCCCTGGAGCACGAACAGGGAAATGGATTTGAAGGTCCGACAATGGTACGGCAACTATCCGACAGGCCTGAATGTAGACGAGCTCTGGGTGTTGGCTGTGGACGCAGAGCATGTTATCACTTTTTCCAGCAACCAGACATGGAAATCCCGTTGGCCACCGTTTCAGTTGATCTCGAGGATATCCGATGTGTCGTTTCGTGGTATTCGTAATAATTACTTCCGGTCAGACGAGCCACCGGAATATACAGCTGCAACTCATACCATAGCGAGCTTGAGCGGTGCGGTTGGCATGCTTCATCGCAATTTCTGGGGTGATCTATACCTATGCCTGGCCGATCGATACGCTGGTCATCTTGGGCACCTTCAATATCGACTTCATCGCTCCCCGTCTACCAAGCTGGTTATGGACCTTATCGCCTGTCAAGAAGAGCTAAATATAGTTATACAAATAACAGAACAGCAACTGGACATGATCAGTGTTCTTCAGGCGACCTTTGATGCAGTGGATCCTAGAAATGATTGCCAAGCACCATCGTCCGCCACCCACAAGCCAGCGTCGGTGAAGTCAGCCAGCTTGAATGTATACGGGAATCTTGATGAGCCTCACAGCACCTGGAACCGTGTCCCACGACGCTCTACATATCGCCAACTTTCTGCATCGGTGCTTTCGGACCCCATGGCACAACTGATAGACAATCTGGAAAGGGAATTGGCTGACCTCCGAGACTTGCGGGATAATACCGACAGGCTCGTGACGAGGACTATCCAGCTTGTGAACATTCGGCTCGAAGACCACGGGAAAGCAATCCTAGTCTTCACGGTTGTCACAATCATCTTTCTGCCACTTAATTTCGTATCCAGCTTCTTCGGCATGAACTTCTCAGACATTCGTGACATGGAGAAGACCCAGTGGCTTTTCTGGGCTGTCGCTACCTGCGTGACCGTGGGTGTCGTTGCATGTTCGATTTTCTTGGCATTTTCTGGAGCACCCGTTCTCGAGAAGATACATATGTGGCGTGACTCGCGGAGAGAGACGAAAATATCTACGACGACAACATTGCGACCCAGACAAGCTGTGGGTGGTACGAGCAAAGGCTTCAAGGTTCACGGCGTTGATAAGGATGGTTGATATGGCGCCATGGAAGCAATGTTGATATCGATATGTCAGTGCATTAGAGTAAGCTGAATGCCAGTCTTCTTCCCCTGGTGCAAATACAAGGGGGATTTCAGCAAGCTTTTTCAACACTTGGAAGCTGAAGAGATGCTCCTCCTAGCTCTTTTGAGCAGGTCTCAATGCCGTAGCATTTGGTTCGTTATAGGATCGTAAACTCAGCACTCGTGCCTTGGAATGCCGTAATCTCACCTCCCAAGCCTTTCGCATCTCCATAATATCGTAGCCTGTACGTTCCCCATAGCTCATGGTCCCTAATCAGAAGTTCCGTCTGAACCTCATCCTCTTCTACTTTTTCGCCCTCACTACGCCATGCTCCAGTCTCCCATTTGGTTTCCCAGGAGATCGTGACCTCACTTGTTCCCAATGCTGTGCTCGTCCGCTTCCACTCATAGACCAGGCTCCAGTCCGCGTCACTCTTGATCTGTTCCCATATAGCAGTGTCCAGGTTGTACTTCTCGACGGCGGCGAAAGTCTGTTCAAGACGGAAGTTGTTGCGAGGGTTTGCCCCTATGAAAGTGGCGGAGATGATGTCCCCTGGTCGATATGTTTCCTCAACATCCTTGATCACTTGGCCGAAGCTTTTGAAGAAAGGGGCACGATCTACAACCACTGGTGTGATGAAGCTTAAGCTCTTCTCGACAAAAATCGGCGGGCTTGGACCATGCGAGTGATTTAAGTGCGGCAGGCTACTAGCTGATGCGGAAAGCTGGGGCAGATACGTGAGACTTAAGTCGACGTATGCATCCAAGGTCCATGGCCCGTACAAGGTGGAAGCGCCCTCGTATCGTTGGACGCTGTATTCTTCTGGAGTGGTGATATAGTGTGTGTAAGTATTCGCCGGTCCTCCCAGCATAACGATCGGCTTTGTATTGTAGGCCTCGAGCTCATCACTATGGATCGAGAGGGCAGCCGTCTCCATTGCCTCTCGCCAACGTCGCCCTGCCATGGTGGTCGCTTCGCCTGGAGATACAATGATATAGAGCTGACCTACTCGTAATAGTTGGATGTCCACGATATTTGGCGTCCAATCATAGGGCCGTGTGCTCTCGCCAACATCGAGCAGGATAGGCTTCTCGCGGTGACAGACTTTTTGGGTATCGTTTGGGGTATGTATGAAGTTCCTGACTGCATTCCACAGAGGATTTGCGTGAGGCTCGTTTGGCTGACCTTGCTTGAAATCGAATGCACCAGGGCCGTCGGAAGTGCCAGCTGCGAACGAGTAGCCCAAAGCGGCAGGACATGTGTGGACATCAGTGCCGTTGGGCAACGTGAAGTGGTAATTGCGAAGATCTGAGAATTGGTGAATGGTTCTCACCACTTGGCCGCGTACTGGTGTAAAAGCCGACGGGTCATCGAAGAGCTTACGAGCACCCTGGAATTGACGGGTGCCAATCTCAAAGCTCGACGCGGCACCGCCGTCATCGCGCCCGAAATAGGGACCGCGTCCATGGCATGGCTGAGTTGCATTGCCGCAAAGGCTCGTTTTGAAGTCGCAGAGCTCTCCGGCTTGATCTCCAGACTCGCAATAGGCGCCAAGTACGTTGGGCGAGGTATCGCCGACATTTGCTTGACTAAAGCCGGCAACGAACGAAGGATCGTCCATGGACTTCTCGAAAAGTGAGGCAGCAACGCCTTTGTTGTCACCTGTGACCAAAGTATTGTTACCGAGCATACTCGTGCCATGCACTGCGAACCAAGTCAGGATGCCAATGTCGGTTTCGCCAGAGTCGGTGCTTCGGCTGAAACGAAGAGCAGTCATGGTCTTATCGACATCGTGATTGTATCTCTGGCGTTCTTCCTCGGGGTTTTGCAGGTATGCCCATGGACTCCTGTTTATGTTGGCGTCGAGAATGTCGATGCTGCCAACGCTCAGATGACCTCGGGCTAGCGAGTCGTGTGCTTGCTTGATCGAAGTGGTAGCACCTTGCACGATGGCATCATATGAAGGCCGGTTGAAACCCTTGCTCGTGATTTGGGGCAAGAGATAATTCAACCAAGCTCCAGGCCCACTGTGAGAGTGGGTGCCAGTGATGGCAACATTCTGCTGACCATAGACGGCATACTCGTCGCCTAACTCCCTCAGAGCATCCAGGATTCCATGGCGTATGGCGGTATCGCCCGACTGCGTGTCCAGCACTAAGTATACGAAGCGATGCTTGGGCTCCTTTAAATCGCCGATGATGAAGGCTCGAGAGTAAAGTCGCTGTCGCAGGCCCGATCCCACTTGAGCTGGGTCCGCATAACCCATGAAATTGATCTCCACGACAGGTCCAGTGATATCGCCTTTTCCAACTCCCACGAGGTACTCATCTCCAGGTCCGATGGCCAGCTCCTGGCTGGCGAGGATGCTGAAACGGGTGCTCCCTGCCCATAGGTCCAACACTGAAGGGCCTAGCCTATGCAATACATTCAACGTAGAAAGAGCAAGAAATACAAGAAGGGCGCAGATGAGGACTGGTAAGGGTGTGCGACCCATGATGGAAGATGATCGCGACGGAGTCCTTAGCAAGTCATATCGTACACGTCGTGAATGTCTCTACCGATGCCTGATCAGGTAAAAATTGATTGATTGAAAATCGTGTGGTGATGGGATGTTGTTGTTCCAGTTGTGAAGGTGGAAATATGGCCGCCATGCATCGATGCTGGGACTACTGTATGGGAGGGCGTCATCGCTACCGCCTCACCTTTGGGCGACGGGGCCACAGCTTTCTTCGCCGACTCTTCGCGGTCAAAATTGACCGTTGCGAGCTCAATTTAGTGGCATTTGCGACTCGCAGCAAAACAACACAACTATGCCACTGATCACAACCGCGCCGGACGCGCTTCCATATGTCGACGCGCCAGTGTCAGAACAGCAGCTCGCCGCAGCAAATGCCTTGATCCAAGCCGAGGTGGATGTGGCGCACACCACAAATCTCCATCCATCACTGCCAGCACTGAAGCCGTCGAAGTTCCCAGACCTGGTAGAAGCAGAACATGTGCGTATTGCCTCAGGTCGGCCCAAAGAGGCTGGACTGGATCTGAGCCGATATGAGTTACAAGATGCTCCAGAGAAAGGTAATCTCCCAGCATGGAAATCGACGCTGAACAAGGCATACGCGAGCGCAGAGTATCTGCGCGGAAGAGAAATCAACCTGAGTCTGTTGGAGACCTATGGCAAGAATGCGTGGCTCATTAGCAATGGCTATTTGGAAGAGACATTGAAGACGCTGGAGAAAGAACTGGAGGCTGCCAAGATCGAGCAGGAACAGGTTGAGCAGACCCGGCGTGTAGTGCAGGGCAATGCTGCTGGCGAGATGCAAGGGCTGGAGGAGGGCTGGAAGACTGGAGTGGGTAGGATGATTGAGACGCAGGCTGCAGCGGAGAGGCTTAGGCAAGAGATTCTGCAGAGGAAGAGAGCTGGTGCGGTATGAGCACGAGATGAGTGCGACAAGGCATCAAACTTCCTACCCAGCGAGACCATGAGCGGACGCGGTCCTCGACAGCCTCACGACTTTTCGGTCAAGAAGCCACCACAAGCAAGAGATCCTATGCCGTCTCTGCAACATCAACAGCGTACGGCAGCACGCAACTCATGCAGCGTAGCACGCGGGGCGAACATCGTGGGCGTGCTTGGATTTGTACCGCTCAAATCAGTGTCTCTACTCGGAATGGTACCATGGTAGAATATGCTTGAACCGACCTTTCTGGTTGTGTGTAGCCTGCATTGGTGCGGGCGAGGCTGATCGGGAAACGAGGTCAGAACATTATCCCGCAGTGAATGAAGTCATCAATGGCTCCTCCGCACGACGGGAGTGAGTGTCTTGGAAATGGCTTCCAGCTATCGACATGCTTGCTTGCGACGAAGCAGCTCGACAAATAAAGGTCCGTCTGATAGTTGAGGCTCAGCTGTAATATCTTGAGTCTCCTGCGTTGGTATCAGTGCCTGGCTTGTTGTTTGCTCAAACGTGCGCACGAGTGACTCGGCACCTGATGTTTGCGCATAAGGCATCTTACATGTCGAGAATGGCCGAGTGTAGACTCATGATTAAATGCTAGATCTATATGTTCCCAGAAGCGTTCTCGTCATCTCCACACCGAGGATCAAGTGTCCGAACTTCTCTGCCGGCATTGAGACTCGACTATGACTTCCAGCATGACGGAGAGCTGGTTCAACAGCCTACCCTCCTGGCTCTACTCGGGTCGAGACTCTTCCGAAGTCCATGGCTTTTCCAGTGATAGGAGACATTCGGATTTCTCCTCCACGGCATCATCAGCAAGCAGCAGGACCAAGCGACTTTCGAGAGCTGAGGCGATGAGGAGGTTGGAAGGAAGGAAGTTGTCGGACACATCAGCAGTGTCCACCGAGAATGCTCGTTCTATCTTGGACGATGATGGCGAGGTCCAAAGCGAAGATGATGACCCCTGGACGGATCCATGGAAGTGGCAGAGAGCTCACGATGCTCATGCACAGGCGAGAGCGGGAGATCGGTCGGGGTCATCGTCAGTGTACTCTCGTGCCAGCGACAAGCGATCGAGTCTGTGCGGGGTGCAGGGGATGCCACCTACCAGCATAGAATACTCAGAGCATTCATTTTATCTCACTGCATGCGAGGAACCATCCGTGAAGGGCAGCCAGGCTCCGGAGTCCGCTGCGAAAAAGCGGCGCTTGACTCAACCGAAGTACTGTCTATCCCCAACGGGGAGAGAGGCAGAGCAGATATCTCTCGCAGCAAATATCAGGAACGGTCTAAGAGAGAGTTGTTCCAGCGGAGGCTACTCGGAGCTCACGCAACCTCCCAAAGCATACCACGTGTCACCAAGCCGATTTTCACTGACTCCTTCAGACTGCCCTTACCGGCTTTCCTGGCTCCAATCTCGCCAGCACTTGAATTTCGGCGACTACGAAGAATGTAAACCCATGCTGCGTGGTGAAACGGATGATGGTAGCTGTTCTGGCCGGAGCTCGAAAAATTATGAAAACTTCAACAGTCATCACAGACCGATTGGCTGGGGTCGTGGCTCCAAGTCAATTATCCCGAAAAGGGTGTACTATCCGTATCAGACAAAGTCGGACATGGAGGCGACTTCGCAAGGTACATGTAATATGGTGGCACACGAGACATTCGAACGAAGCGGGTTCGCAGGATCGGCTTCGGGAAACAGAGAGGCAAGATCTGACTGGCTGCACGCTCTCAGCGCCTTCCTGGTCATGTTCAATACATGGGGACTGATCAGTGCGTTCGGAGTGTTCCAAGCACACTACGAAAACGTCCTGTTCCCCAAAGTAGGGTCTGCTGCCATCAGCTGGATTGGTAGCACGCAGCTGTCAATGCTTTTCCTGCTCTCGCCTCTCACGCTACAACTCGTTGGCAAGGGAAGAACCAGAGCTCCTATGATCATCGGGGCGGTACTTCTGGTGATCGGGATCTTCAGTGCAGGCTTTTGCCTTTCCATGGCTGCACTATGGTTGACTCAAGGCTTGACTGCTGGAATTGGTATGGCTCTGGTGTTCAATGCAGCGGCAGCATCCATGCTGAAGTGGTCGGCCGCACGAAGAGTGCATTGTGCACTCAGCCTCGGGGTAGCCGGAGGACCGATCGGCGGGGTGTGCTATGTCCTCATGATTCGCAAGCTGTTGGTGGATCATAGCTTCCGGGTTTCCACTACAGTCGTTGCTTCCGTGGCGGCAATTACTTTGATGCTGCCGACGATGCTCCTTCCATCGTCAAAACAGACTGGTGGGCGGTTGGTACCAGAGCAAAGCGGCGTAACAAGTTCTCGAGAGCTTCCTCAGGAGTCTCAGTCCATTGCGAACGTGGAACACACATTGCTGGTCGCCGGCCTATTCTTCTCTTTGTTGGGCTTACCATTTGGGTTCTTCCATATCGAATCATACGGCATGCGAATCGTTCGTCCTTCAGCCACCGGGTCAGCACAGCTGCTCGTTGTGATGCTGGTTCTGAGCATTCCCGGGTGTTTGCTGTCAGGGTGGCTTGGAAGACGCGGTGAGTGGAGTGTAATAACTCTTGCGGCAAGCGCTGTGCTTGGTGGTGGCGTGATTTGGCTCTGGATCGTGGCAGCGGAGAATCTGGGGAAGTTGGTGGCGATTGCCTGCTTCTACGGTCTGCTGGGTTCTGGCGTTGGGTCGATGGCAGTTGCGATCCTGTACAGCCTATCCGCCAAGTCGGACTGGGACACATTTGCAGTCTTCATCCTCATTGGCGGGGCATGCTTCATTGGCCCTCCTGTGTGCGGTGCTCTAGTCGACCATGGAATGCGGAAGCAGCAGATGAACCCATATCTCGGCGCACAGGCATTTGCAGGTTCGGCGTTGCTGCTCGGCGGCCTGTTCATGCTCTGCGGCGTATGCCGAGGGAGGACGGCGAGGACGGCGAGGAAGGGGTGGTGGTGGGACGGTAGATACAGTACATGGAGCAGCTAGTGTTTGACAGCCGAAACACGGCGTTTGACGTTGGTTCAAATCCTGGTTCACGTCCGGTAACTGGTGGTGCTGGCCACGTGGAGAGTTCGTACCGTCGTACAAGTGCATCATCGACTTCCACGGAATCGATGACGAGTTCCTACAGGTTGCCATCTCTCTTAGCTAATCACGGCAGCAGCCTTGCTTGGCTGGCTGGCGGATCCGGAGTGATCGGCGGAGCATTATAGAGTCAGTGCCAGGCTGCGTGAGACGACCCCGAGCATGTTCTATCAGGTGCATTCACGGGTCGCACGGTCTGGTATGAGTGCACTCGAAGGATGGAGGACGCGACCGAGGACAACATGTCGACGTCACCAGGGCAACCGCAATACCACCAGCAACCGCATCAGCAACCACCACCACCGGGACCAGATGCGCCAAGGAAGGCACACACGCTGGCCCTGGCGTGTCGCGGTTGCCAGAGGAAAAAAGTCAAGTGCGACCGCGCCTACCCGTGCACGCAATGCTCGCGGGCGGGCCTGACTTGCCAGATGAGCACGAGGAAGCCGCGGGCGAAAGTGGCGAAGGCGGTGGATGCTGAGCTACGGAACCGCATCGCCAAGCTGGAGAAGCTGGTCGAGATCTTCCAGGACGAGGAGGGGAGGCTGCCGACCGACGACGTGGACCACCGGCCGAGCCATTCGCCGCCCTCCATCACCGCGCCTGTGAATGCCGACCACACCAGTCCCGCCGCCTCTCGGGATGCCGCCTCCCCCGTCGCCACCAAATACGTCGCCGGCACCTTCTGGTCCACCCTGAGCTCCGAGGTGCGCGCCCTGGCCGATGCCTTCGAGGAAGACGGGGCCAACAGCGGCGACGACGACACCAACCCCTCCCAAACCACTCCCCCCGCCGCCTGTGCGCTGGAGGGGTCCGCCGCGCCCTCGACACAGTATGAATTGATATTTTGCCCACCGGGAGCACTCTACGTCATGCCCGGCGCCCTCCAAGAACCTGATGCGGCCACCGCGGCCGAGCTGCTCCATGCCTACCTCACCTACGTAGAACCCGTTTACAAGCTGCTCCATGCTCCCACCCTCCAAGCCATGATGGCCGATGGTCAGCCGTATATGAATCGACCGCCCGACGCTCCGTGCAACCGCGCCCTGAAGGCCGCCGTCTACTTCGCCGCCGTCAATTCCTACACGGAAGCCGAGTGTCAGTCGCGATTTGGCAAATCGCAGCACGATGTCGTCCGTCAGTACCAACGCACCGTAGACATCGCCCTGTTCCAGGCAGACCCGCTCATGACCACCGAAGTCGCGACACTCCAAGCTTACGCCCTCTACGTGGTAAGTGTGTGGTTGGAGAGGGGTGCGGACGTGTGCATCAGCTGACACGATCCAGGCATCGGTGAGGATCACGGACCAAAGCAGGAGAGCGTGGTCGCTGGTCGGCATGCTGGTCCGAGTTGCCCGAGCGATGAACATTCATCGGGAGCTCTGTGCCGAATCGGTCTACAATGCAGAAATGCGCCGTCGACTGTGGTACTTCATCGTGTTTTTAGATTCTTACGCCTCCATCGATCGCGGTTCGGAGCCTGCCATACATCCAGATACATTCAACCGCCGACTGCCGAGCAACGTGAACGACGACGACTTCGGGCCGGGCACGACAGTGCTCACGCCTCGTCAGAACGAAATTACCGACATGACCATTGCTCTCATCGCAATGGAAGGCGCCGATTTGACCCTGCGTCTGGGCATCCCCGAGGAGATGCCTTCTGGCCTACCTTGGCAGAAGCGCCTCGAACTTGCATACGCGTATCAGAAAAAGACCAACGAGCTGTATTTACGGCATTGCAACCCAGAAATCACATTGCACCAGATCGCTGCTGGCATCGGAGCGGCCGCTTCGCATTCGTTAATCCTGCGCGCCGTTCGACCCATGCAGCTCAGTCGGAACCACAGCGCACCGAGAGTGGACTCTCCCTGGGTGATGGATCTGGCACTCAACATTATCCGTCATTGCGGCGGACTTCATGAGAAGATCAGCAGTCGGTGGAATCGCATGCCTTGGGTTCCCTGGCATGCCATCGCCGTCGCTCTTGCTGGTCTCTGCTCTATTCGTGGTACGCCTCTGGCCGACGAAGCGTGGCGACTGATTGACAAGTCTATGGCCCTCTACGCACCATCAGTGGCAGACACAAAAGACGGTATGCTGTGGAAACCACTCGAAAAGCTGAGGATGAAGGCCGAAGCCTTCCGAGATGAGCAGATGCCGGCGCAGGCTACCCCTTCATCTGCACCTGCATCGGCAGCGCCCTTGCCACCTGCTCAGCAACCTCGTACAAACATGTATACGTGGAACGGTATCGTCAACCCTCCCGTGCCTGATCCGATGATGAACCTGACGGCCGCTCCACTGCCTAATGACATGACGTTGGATCCTCTCGCGGCACCCATCTTGGCTTCCGCCTTCGACTTTCCGCCCGATATGCAGGCATCCCTGCCTACGGATAACAGCTGGCTTGATTGGGAAGGTATATTGCAAGACATGGACGATACCCGCACCGACGACGAACGATGGATGTGACGAGAGAAAGACAATCCTTTGTAATGTTACTACGCGTATGATACCCATCTCTGTACTTTCAATGCCGTTCAAAAGTGCGCTTATTATGCCTCTCGAAGCCAGGACGCTCGTTTATCTGCATCTGCTGCCAACGCCCTGGCTTCCGAACACTGCTCTCATCTCAAACATGGAAGATGCATACGAGACTTCCGCTCATGCACGTACGGCGTGGACTCTTTCCCGAACAACAGCCAGTCCTGTCTGCCTCGGACGTCACGCTCATTCGACTAGATGAGTGATCATCCATCTCTGACGCACGGACCCGACATGACGTGCAGAGTCCTTCTTCGATATGGAACTGGCTGTTCTCAGTGCAGGCTACTCTGCTCGCATGCGCCCTTACGATTATGTTGTCTAGTTATGTGCCTAGGGCATCATGAACGACGTGCACAATTGAACCGATTGCCAACCGATCACCCGAATCTCCCTCGCTTTTCTCGAATAGGTCCATGGCGTCGGCATCGCTGTCACAGCCACTGCCTCTGCCGTCCAATTTATAGGTGACATTGCACCCTTTTCACGTCGCAGTCTTCCAAAATATGCTTCCCCAACCTTTTAACTCTGTTGCATCCACACCTGCTACTTTCAGCATGTCCCAGACAACAGTAGCCACGGTATCTGCGACAATGAGTCCAGGATACTTGTCTTCCCAGTAGCACACTCTTTGCGCGGCTCGTAGGTTGGTGCAGAACGTAGAAACAATTTTGACGGGCTCGTCCTTTATCTTGTCCATGACCGCACTCATCTGTTCATCCAGATCTTCTTCTGTAATGTTCGCAAACTCCACGTTGACCTTCCTGTTCAAATGCGACTCCGCAACCACCTCGTAGCCTCCCTTGCGGAAAGTCTCCACTATCTTTCGCTGTACATCATCCAAGTAAGGTGTGACGAGGCCAAACCGTGCTTGTGCTCCATGTTCTCCCATCATCTCCTCCAAGATCTTGCACAGTCCGATGACACTTGTGGTTGCTCTGACCCCAGTTGCCTCTTCTATGTGCTTGCACAATCGATGATCGGCTTCGAGGCCCAACCATCCACTACTCGTGCCACTCCAGCCAATCACATCCACATTGGCATGCTGCAGCAGTCGTGCCGCGTCTACGATCTTGCTGTCGTCGAACTGGGACAGCGCTTTTTCAGACAGCGAAATCTCGGTCACTTCAAATCGGGAAAAGTGGACGGTGACATTGGAGATGGCTGAAAGGATGGCATTCGTGAGCGGTTCTAGAGCTGTGTTCGATGATGGTACCAGAACTCCGAGCCGGACGACCTTTCCTGCAGACATTTTGGAGTGAAGAAGAGCGTGGGAAAGCAAGGAGGGAAACTTAGACAGTCAGGACTCTCAAGCAGAAATTCAGCTTACTGGCGATTGGAAAATATATTTGCATATTCTACGCTATCGATGCGTCACAGTAGTTGTGATGGCGATTTGGAAGTCCACAGGGGAATCTCTTGTGACGTTGGCCTATCTGCTTCGGCCCGTGCTCCAGAGAGATCCAAGCGTCAATTGGGTGAATCCAAATTCGCTCTTCGTTCTCCATCATTGCCGCCCGATATGGGTATGCACCGTCTCGCAAGTTGCGGAGTCGTTCGCTAGGACCTCGTTCACCTTGGCCAAACCATGACACAGTTTTCAAAGACGACGACGTGACGATGCAACCCCCTCCCAAACTCCTCGGCGCGACTTACTGCTGTCCGAACCGATGTGCTCTGCGCTGTACAGTGCAATTTATGGCTACGCCCTTGAAGGCACGACTACCAAAAATGAGCGATTAGTAGGCCTATAGCCAGAGGACAGAAATGAGGAAATAGCGACAATCTTAGTGATTGCACGGAACGCCGGTAGTAAAGGTATCAAACAACCTGCTCTTTTGCTCCTATATGGTAGACTAAGTTGCAGAGTTTCTAGGACTATATGACTTGCTACGTAGTGATGAAAGGAGCGATCGTTATCCAATCACGTTAAAGGTAACGAGTCCTAATATAGCTTTATATCGTACTGTCGGATCGATATCGATAGTAGGGAAGGGATGATAATTCGAGAGCTTACGTGAAAGTCCCGCTCTATCTATACTCACCTGATCTGTTTTGTACCACGTCCTCAGATGCTACGCCTACTATCCGCTTATATACAGCATTAGTCTGCATGGACTCCTCGAGCACGTGTCACGTCGCTGAGTTGGGCAGGGTAGGCTTGATAAAAACCACCATCCTTCATCCAGATCGCGCGAAAGAAGGTCCAGGTCTTGTGCCTCGTCGCAGAAGCGAACACTGTTACAGATCAAGCATTCAGGTTGGCTTATATGCGCCCGTTTGACAGACACCTCCGCCGGAGAAAGGCGTGGCGATCACTACATGCCACTTCTGTGTCCAAACAGCTCCGATCGCGGAGGTAGGATGGTGGTAGACGTAGAAGTCATCATCAATATTTACTGCGTCTTCACTCGCCCACGCTACTTTGGCAGTTGCACTTTTGGTTCCCTAATACTGTCAAGTCTCAAGTGCTCAGGTCATGGAGGAGACGAGACTGCTCTCAACTCGGGAAATATGGAAGCACAATTCCCCGGACGACTGCTGACTGGTAATCGAAGATCAAGTTTGGGACTGCACTGAGTTCAGTAGCGAGCATCCGGGTGGCCCTTCATGTGAGCCACACTCCTCCCAATCTTGGTCCAAATGCGGAGGAGAGTGCAGTGATCCTTCAATATGCTGGTAGAGATGCCACCAAGGCGTACTCGGACATACATTCACCCTCCGTGGTTAAAAACAGCTCGCCCGTGGGGTGCTTCAAGGGCAATCCGGATCGATCCACCATAACCGCAGAATGGAGCCAAGAAGCTCTATCGCAGAATCCTACGCAGGCAGTCTCAGACAAGGAGAAGCCTCCACTACACACGATCATCAATGCGTACGTGTCCATTACAACCGAACCACCGATCAAGAATCAATCTAATTTTCACATTAGGAACGACTTTGAAGTCGCGTCGGCGAAGACGTCTCAGCCAAGACACATGCCTTCTACTCTACCGCTGCGACTGACCGCTGGACGCGGGACAAGAACCTGGAAATGCTGCGACGTATATGGTTTCGTCCAGCACAAAATCCCAAAGCGAAGAGGCTGTTTGCCGTCTTTGCCGAGCATAAAATATGACGAACTCGAGGGCTGTCGGTCAGATGTCAATATACCAGTACATCTGGACATTGTGCTTCAAATGAGAGGTTCTGCTGCTAGACAAAGATTGTAGGAACGCGAACGGCGAGGAGACAGCACGCTTTCTCATGAAACGCGCTGGTGTAGTCTGCTGATGTTCTCTTGCTCTTTCGTTAATCTCGTTTCGTTGGGACTGCCACGTCATCTCCTGAGGCTTGCGAGTCCGAGACATGCAATCCAGGCGTATCGACTTGGTTCAGGTGCTCAATGTTGATCCTCGGTCCCTTGAACCACTTCCTGCCACTGATGAAATAGTGGCTCATCGCCAGAGTCATAGCACCGCCGTAGACACAAATTGTCCAATTCATGGTATTCGCTGTCAGGTCAGCGCCGGTATAAGCTGGGAAGCACAAAGCAGGTGTGATTACGAGCCACCACGCGCAGGCCATTGCGTTGACGGGCTTCGAGAATTTGCCGAGATGCCACGGTCCCGGTCGAAATTTATCTTTGGCGAAGAACAGTTTCAAGAAGACCGGTAGAGTGAAGGCCGTATATTGTCCAATTGCGCCAATGCTGAAGATGGCGCCGATTGCGATAGGGCCAGCGAAGCCTAGAAGGCCGAGTAGAGCAGCAATGCCGAGAACACCCCAAGTCGCAATAACAGGTGTTTTCGTACGTTTGTCGACCTTCGACCACCATCTAGAGCCAACAATGGCGCCGTCGCGAGAATACGCAAAGACAACTCGACTAGCTGCGATTGTACAGCCTTGGCCGCAAAAGAACTGGCCGACCATGTTCAGAGCAAACATCGCCAAACCAGCTTTCTTCCCCAGGACCTGCAAGCATAAGGAGCCAAATGGCTGACTGTATTGTCCTGCAACTACCTCCGAAATGTCCTTCACTGTATATGCGATCACGAGCATGATGGCCCATCCCATGTACAGACCGGTTTGGGCTGTAAGGGCGATAGCTCGTGGGGACGCAATGTTGGCATTTGAACATTCTTCTGCCAAGTGGAAAGGAGCATCGTAACCTGTACATTTTTGGTCAGTATCTGCAGCAGTGTGCTTCGGGCTACTGACTCACCTGACAAGGTCCAGATTGTTGTGAGAAAGCCCATGATGGTAGCCCAGCCGATCGGCCATTCTGTGCCATTGGTGAAGGTGGTCCAGACCTCATGAGTGTTGTTGGTCTTTGGCACGTTGATCGAGCCCACGGGAAACCAGATCACGAAAATGAGCACCAGGATTACATTCCAGATCGTGCCGACTACGTTGACGTACCCGATGAGTCTTGTCGACTGCATGCAGATGATTCCGTTCATGATCAGAAGAAGTAGAAAGATCAAATAGATGTGCCACTCTTTGGCAATGTAATCAGGGTTAGTGATCTGACCAGCAGTCACGATCATTGCAGCTACATTCAAGCATTAGCTGTAGTGGCAGTCACCACAACCGTCCACTTACCCAAGGTGTAATTGAGCGAGCAAGGGCCAGTGACAAAACCACAGAAGTTACTCCATCCGACGAACCAACTTGCGATCGGCCCCCATCCGTCTGGTGCTAGCACTGCTGCGGCGTAGTAAAGCCCACCTGCAGTGGGCATTGCGGAACAGAGTTCCGCCATGCTAAATGCCGTGGATTGGATCATGACGGCTGCAATGAGCCATCCCCATACTGTGCCAGCCGTGCCTGAGTATCCAAGAGCATAGGGGAGAGTCGATGCAATACTGGGAAGAAGACCCAGAATAGAGAACGATACCGAGAAAGACTCAAGGATGGAAAAGTCTCTGTAGAGGACACTGCTCAGTTTGGGATGCGAGTAATAAGACCTGCGGATCGTACCTCTTGAATTCTTGCCTATGCCACGAATATCAGCACAAAACCATGTGGCACCTGTCCGCTGCCAAGCCCCGCTCACCTATAGCCAAGCGCTCCTAGAGTCTGGTCATCAAGTGTCGCATTCTCATCAAGTATAGCATGTTCATGGGTCTGTTGGAGGAGTGAGGTTACATGGAGCTTCTCTTCATTCACAACGTGTGATCCGCTGCTCGCTGTGCGATCTGCCATGATCTCGGTCAATCTGCTACTGGCACACGTTGGAGTAGCGAAGCTGGGAGCACCAGGAAGTCCCCTATGTAGTCATCATAAAGTTCAGTGGTACAGCTGATAAGGGCGGCCAGATAGCCCCAGCCGTTGCTGCAAGCTTGTCGATCGAGACCCGATCCAACACCATTCAAGTCTGTTCTTTGTGTTGGTACTTGACATATGATTTGACACCAATGCGCGCCCTCGGCGCACATAATCTATGGCTGCACAACAAATGGTGGCATAGCCTTCTTAGCTGGGGATAGTGGGTTGCTGCGAAAGGGACCAGGATGGCTTTGGGCGACACAAGTGCGCCCTGCGACTGCGACTTTGCGCATCGCGTGAATCTAGAGGATGACAAAGGTTGCGAGCGTCGCTGACCCATAAGGTGGGACTTGGCCACCTGGGTCAATGAAGACCGCCAGCACTTTGACGTGATTATACTCTATTCCTGGCGTCATGTTGGGAAGCTGGGGGGCAACAAGGGTTTGGAGGATCGCAAGCCTCAAGATCGACATCTCCTCAGCTGTGGCTTCTGCCTATCACACGCAGCACTGGCTGGACAGCCTGCACTACCTTGAATTTGAAGTTGACTCTAGCATCGTGTCGAATGAAAGTTACAAAGTCTTTCGACAAAACACGCCTGAAATCATATCAGGTTACGCGAGGACATCTCTGATCCGCTCGATTCCACACAGGGATCGTTCACTTGGCAACGCCGATGGCTGACCCCAAACAAGTAATCGTGTCCTCCGATGGATTTCGAGGTCGGCTTGCATTCTCACCGATCCTGCGTTAGCGGGATCTGTAGCTCTGGCCTTTCAGTCACGATCCGGCCGGGCTCTGCAGAACTAACGTTCTCTCTTCCGACAAGGATCCAATCTTTGAGGATGGCACTTCCATCTCTGATCCACTGCATCTCTTCCTCCGAGCATTTCGATGAAGGGTCGAGAGCATAACATTCATGGGGCGGCTGAGGGAGCACGTCGCTCTTCATCCACCACGTGTCGCTCGGCCCGGCCGTTGAATACTGAGCCCGATGCGCTGCCGCATACTCCTGCAAATCAACCTCACCGGTAGCAATGTCCTTTTGGGTCAAAGCTCGCATGAAGATGCGGTATGCGGCTTCGGGCTGATAGCTAGGTATCATGTGGCCAGCCTGATAGACTCTAGAGAAGCTGAGGTTCCCATACTGCCTGACAAGACCACCCGATTGAGTGAACGGGGAGCTGAGGACCAGAGGCGCATATCCTGCATGAGCAAATTCTCCTTGGTGGGCCCATGGAATGTTGAGCGAGTATCGTTCTCCACCGATCCAATTGCAAGCAAAGTCACGGTCACCATAGATCAAAGCGACATTGACACCGTGTTCGAGGACGTACTTCAGCTGCTCAAGTTGACCGCCTTTCACGAGATCTCCAGTACTGTCGAAGGCTTCGGCGACTGCGGGGGAATACCATGTATGATTTACCGGTACGCCAAGTGCCCTTTGCGTCTCTCGCTGATTGAGCCAGCCCAGCATGTAAAGCGGAGGGAAAGGATCGAGAGGCTCATGTGTGATGTCGAATCGTGCACCTTTACCAGACTCCACGTACAAGGTATTACTAATGTTCTCTGCACGGTATAATACTTTGGAGCAGAATACATTGGTCTTGGTAATATCACCATGGTCCAACGGATCTGTTCGGAGGGCCATCTCTCGGCATGTCTTGACATCATCGAGCACTCCGCCGGACTTATAGAATTCGTTGATGGCCCATTCGTACTGCTCTTGCGATATTGCTCGGATACCGTAGGTGTTGTTGAATGAAAATTCAATCACGGATTCGACCATGTCTGGGGCATCGATGCAGCCGTTAACGATTCCTAATGTGCTGAGATGGAGCAAGTGTGCTCCTGGTTCTGAAAGCTCCCCGTTCTTGATCTTCTCATTCTGACGAAGAAAGTAGTCCATGAAGCCAGGACCATAATGGCCACCGTAACTTTCCGTAAACAAGCTGATGCGATCGTCGTTTGGCTTGTATTGAGGAAACTCAGTAAAGAATGTTTGCGCGAAATGCCACAAGGCGACCGCAGCATGCTGAGTGCTATTGGCGGTATTTTTGACATTCTGGCTACTCATGGTGCCAATGAGGAAAGTAGTATTCTGCTCTGGAACTCCATCTGAGAAGTCAGCTGGCTGAATGGTGCTTCCATACTCGGCCGAGCTGTCCAGATTGTATGTGATGTTCGTTAGAACATCGTACGAATAACCGACCTGGTTAGGCTGGTCTATGAAAAGCAGATTGGCCTCGTTGTTCCACGACCAAGGATTTAGGTAAGTCGTCTTGGAATCATTTGCGATGAAGCAAGGCCCGTTCTCAGACAAGGCACCGAGTAGCGAGCTGCTGCCCTGAATGTATACAGCATAAGCATTAGCGGATACTGAGCAGATGACGAGTAGAAGCACGATGCATTTCTACGCGTCCAAGACAGCGGGCTGACACAACTAGCCAGCTAGGCAACATCGTCGTTTAGAGACCACGTCTCGGAGCGGAACGTCACATGGCTTCTACCGTTCGCTTTACGTACTGGTCCCCCATTTAGCCAAATGGCGAGGGGTGCATTTGATGGATCCTTGCGTGACTCGAAGAACCAGTAAAAGGTATTTATGGGGTATGTATTGTGTTCGTGGGTCTCGTTCAGTGCATCAGGAGGCAGACGGACATAGCCTGGGACGTCAGGTCAGAATTGCAGCGCGTAAATACAAATCCCGGACTATGACTTGCCTGCGTATGATTTGACGCCCGGAGTCGTCTCACAAAGTCCTGGTTCTTTGTAAGATACCTCAACGCCGGGATGGAACCGTGATGTGATTGTAGTGACGCCTTCCGGTTTGGGCGGAAACTGCCCAGCCACCAGGCCGGACAGAGCTAACAAAACGACCATAGATGCCCGCATTCTGAAGCTTCGCCACATAACGAAGAGAGTTGGAGGGTCTTGAGAATGCGAATGCTGGGGAGCGGCCAAGGCATTCTGATAAACAGGACACAAGCCCTTGCTACTATGACAGGGTGCAGCCGCATCGGAGTTCGGATGACCAATCAGAAACGCGCTGAAGTTGGATTCCGACGAGACATGTTGCTGGCTATAGGGTGGGCAGGAAAACACTACATCGAACTGACAGCTCCAACAGCCGACTACTAACAGAAACCACACACTCGGCCCATACATAGATCCTGATACATCACAATACTCGAAAGAAAGGCCATAAGGACATCTCTACACTACATATTCATTAATCTCAACCTCATGCAAACCCAAAGCTACGGCGGTAGCATCCAACTCCGAATACTATGTTTTCAAAATGCCGTGTCGCAGACTGATCTCAGATGGAACTCCGAATTCTCCCGGTCCTGAGGTATCATGGAGTCCGACGTGCTAGCCGTGAAAATATGGCTTGGTGAAAGAAAATAGAGTTGTGATAGACCGGACTTGCCGTTCCATGTGTCAAAGCAGGAGCAGCATGCAGTTCAATGGAGCCAACACGCTGTGCCATCATGATGCAACCAGTTTGTATGGTCTCCTGCATAGACAGCGAAGGTGTCCCTTCAATTGCCACTTTCCGAACCCTGTCAACAAGCCCCCAACCTTGAACGGCGTACTGTAAGTACCTGTCCACGAGCGTTAAGTAATTGGTGGTGTATGAAATTTCCTGAATCCGGCGACTATCCGAGCTCTGTGCACTGTGCTTGTGAGTGTTTGGAACGAGAATGTCTTCTGGAGCGAAGGCACGTTTCTGCTTGGCGATATGAAATCCCTGCCGCACCGTGGGTTCTCATGACTTTGTGCATTTCCATGGCTTGTGCAGCTCTTTTGGACGGTGTGGATAGAAGTGAGTTGACTGAAGTGAGGTGACGCAACGTGAGGTCGGGGCGAGCGGTGGCGGCGGGATTGAGATCGTGGGCTTGGCGTTGACGCGCTCTTCCCGTACGTAACAACGCGTGTCGCGCGACAGCCTGTCACAGAGCAGCAGCCGGCTGCAACAATGCCGACAGTGCTCAAGCAGACTACAAAGCAAGCGAAAGCCGCTTTCAAAGCTCGAGGCCGACCGACGCTCACTGGAAAGGAGCAGCGCCAGCTGGAACGGTCGATAGAGCTGGAGCAGCGCGCCAACCGGATCAAAGAGAGCGAGAAGCGCAGAGCGGAGGCCGCGAAGAAGAGAGCCGACAAAGAGAAGGAGGATCGAGAACGATTCGGACAGACTACCCACGCCCAGCTTGGCAGCCAGCGACGATGTGACCGCTTCGGGTATAAGAGCAGCCAGTTCCATCTCGGTGCCTTCTTTGCTAAGCCGGCGGCGGTGGGCGTAGATACATTGAAGAATTGGTCCGAGCACCGCTGCCCCGTCGAAGAAGACGAGGATCTATTCGAGGACGATGACCTGGACGACAACAGCCTGCTCGAGGCCCTAGACGCGCATGCGCCCGCGCCGACTGTATCACGTCCACTGCCGCAGCCCGTCCATGCAATGTCAACATCGTCGTTGATGCCGCCCCCGCCGTTGCCACGCACAAGCACACCTCAGGTGGTGACTACCGCACGCGATGACATAGCCAGCTTCTGGGACGAGTTGGAGAGCAGCACCCAGATCGCGCGAGAGCTGGACGATAGCTGCGACCATGATCACTCTTTCAGTCCAGGAAGTCTGGATCTGACAGTGGAGGACCTCGATGCTCTCGATCCACCAAAGCCTGCTATGCCACCTCCTCCCGTACCTGTGCCGAAAGCACATACCCCCCTGCCTCCGCTCAAATTGTCCATGAAGCACACCACGTCAACGGTGCATGGACAGCTGTCGGCTGGTTCTCAGAAGGATGGCGTGAAGCTGCCGCACTCTCGCTCTATCAGAGGACCCTTCCTGCCGGCTTCGTCACTTTACTGCTCCAGAGATCTTGGCTTCACAGCAACTCAATTGGAGATCTTCTTTGAGGACGAAATACAACTAACCCAAATGGTGGCATGAAAGCACCGTCAGGTCATGATATCACATGCAAATTTGGACGTGCGTCCCGATTTGGCTTATCGTTTCAACAAAGAAAGAACAATACGCCATCAGACGTTCACCAAGGATACATGTACCAAGCTCTTGCCTGTGGCCGGACTACAACAACAAAGGAACTCGACGGATCTTCACTTGGATAGAGAAGAAGGGACAGCCGACTGCCATGCTCGCGACTGATTTGGCGGTGTGTCGAGCATGAATCACCTAACCATTGAGTATTTCATCAAGCGCGACAAGCCATTTCCGTATTCACATCATGCACTGGTATCCTGCGGCTGAAGGAGCCCCTGCACCCTTTCACTACGAGCCGTCGCATCGCCAACAAGCTGGACAGGAAGCTCAATGCGCCATCCAGCTGAATACCAGAGCTTCAAACAACAGCGAAACGTCCTCAACTCCTCTCCTCGATCCTCTTGCGACAGACGATGAATACTCAGTTGTAGTTCGTGTATTTTCAGACGTTGGCGTTCCTGATGGGCAAAAGCATGTCGACGCCACAAACAGTCTGTCATTGGTGCAATATGCTCGTGAGATGACTCTGGCTAGAGGTCGCATTCTCTACGAGGTCTGGGTAAGCTGAAACAACAACCCTTCCACATTACGAAGCTGACGCTTCACTCTGCAGGATCGATGGACGAAGTACTTTATAGGATACATCGTGCCCACTACGATTCTGTCCGAAGCTCTGTCATACCAATCACTTTTCGCTGAATGGGACCGCCTTAATTTTCACGATCGCAATATCCGAGGTCATGCTAAAACTTTGATCCTGGATCGGTTCCCGAGGATCGCTCCTGTCGCAGTCAAGGTCGTGGCTGAGCAGATGGTTATTGAGAGGAAGCCAGTGATAGCAAGGACAGTCGAAGAAAATGTTGTGAATCATATCCGACACTTCTGGACAAGCTATGACTTGCGCTATATGCGTAAAGACCACGCGGGCAGATGCGAGAAGAAGCTGGATGTTCTCGAAGCGATCAAACCCAGGATGCGAGCCGTATTGCAGAAATGGCTGCCTGCCGACCTGGACGGAACTAAGCTGACCCTTGTCTGGAGAAAGCATTATCTGCTTGATGATGAGAAGCGCAAGGCCGCGGGCAGGGAAGAAGACATCTTCTACACTTCGACCGCTTTGACTTGGTACGGTGGGAAGGAGACTGCCGGCAATCTAGGCAAAGCAGAACGGGTGTATCTATGATGTTCAGCGAACGCCTCGATCCGCAGTAATGGGGACAGGAGATGGATTTCTTGAAAGGCATCGATACTGGCTCGGCATAGATATCAAGACGATGTTGGGCTTCACAACCCAAGTCTCGTACGACTCCGGTGGCGACCTCGCATGCGGTGCATCCGCTAGACTCTCTTCTCAGAAAATCGTTGTCAGTAGCGTAGGCGTGGCGGGCACAGCCGTGAGTCGCACGAAACGGGCGCCTCGGGCGTACCTCGAAAGACCGTGCTTCCATAGTACCTGTAGCGAAATGATGGCGACTGCCGATTACTTGGTGTAAGTCTCATGTGTCACAGCGATCCGTTCTCTTGCTCTACCTCTCATTCCTAGCAGGTATGTCGACGATCGGTAGACTACGCGGCATCGTCCGAAGTCTTTTGTGCTTCGGCCTCGTGTTCTCAATGGTGGGACGTCCGAAAAATTCGCTCCGGACAACCTTGACTAAAAGCTGGAGAAAGTAAGCCACAAAATAGACATGGAGACAAGCATGAAGCCCAGATAATCTTCCGTGTGGTCAAGCGTGTCAAGCAACTGTGCTGATCCTGATGCCGAGAAGCACTACGGAGAAAATTTTGTGGGCAGTTCGACATTTCAGGAGCACTTTCCCCAGGACCCCGCATGGCACTATTAGAACTAATCGATCGCGTAGGCACAAATAGTATCAGCTGACATGGGGTAGGGTTCTCCTAAGTGCAAACGAAGGCATAGGCCTATGTCACCACGCTGGCACTTCGCTCGAACACTCTAGCTTTCGCTTGGGCATTGGTGGAATGCGATTTCCCGCCTCCACCACAAGCCAAGGTATGGCCGGCTATGTGGGAACAGAAGGTTGTCTAGCCCGGCCTGATGCTTGAATCACAGGTCCAGTGAGTTCCAATTCTCCTTACTGAGCTGCCACAGAACGCACTTGCGGCATGTTATGGACACACGATCACGAGTCCAATGCTACCGAGGCTCGAGACCGAGAGTGCTTGACAAGCGGTATCCCAAACATGACAAGGATAAATAGAATGGTCCGACTCCATTCACAGCAAGGGCGGTCCACGAGCCTGCAGCCTTCACACAAACACGCCTTCAGAACGAGAAATCCCTTGTGGTCTGAGGACATCAAGCAAATATGGCCCCGCAATCCAGGATGAGACGGGCTCTTGGTCTTGTCGCTACTGCCTCTCTCGCTGTTGCTGGACCTTGCGACATATATGCTTCAGGAAACACGCCCTGTGTGGCCGCCCATAGCACGACCCGAGCTCTGTACAACTCCTTCAATGGAGCACTTTACCAGGTCCAGCGTGGCTCGGACGGCAAGACAACTGACATCACACCAAGATCGGCGGGAGGTGTTGCAAATGCTGACGCTCAAGACTCGTTTTGCTCTGGAACCACTTGTGTGATCACAATTATCTACGATCAATCTGGTCGGGCCAACCACCTCACCCAAGCTCCCCCAGGCGGTGCTGCTAGTGGCACCGAGGCTAATGGCTACGATCAACTTGCGAGTGCAATCGGTGCACCAGTCACACTCAATGGCCAGAAGGCTTATGGTGTGTTTATCTCGCCCGGCGTGGGGTATCGCAACGACCAGACCAGCGGCATAGCCACCGGCGATGCGGCCGAGGGCATGTATGCTATCTTCGATGGGACACACTGTAAGCCGAGACCAGTTCTTGCCATAGCACAACGCAGGAAATCCGAATGCTGACCGTAAATTAGACAACGGAGCCTGCTGCTTCGACTACGGCAACGCTGAGACCAACAACCTCGATACCGGCAACGGCCACATGGAAGCCATCTACTTCGGCACCAACACCATCTGGGGCACAGGAGCCGGCAATGGGCCGTGGATCATGGCCGATCTGGAGAATGGCCTCTTCTCGGGACAAAACCCATCCAACAACCCCGCCGACCCCACCCTTACCTATCGTTTTCTCACCGCCATCATCAAGGGAGGAGCAAACCAGTGGGCCATTCGCGGCGGCAACGCAGCGTCGGGCTCCCTTTCGACTTACTACTCGGGTGGCCGCCCGACCGCTTCAGGGTACAATCCCATGAGCAAAGAAGGCGCGGTCCTTCTCGGAATCGGTGGCGACAACAGCAATGGCGCGCAAGGGACCTTCTACGAGGGTGTCATGACGTCCGGCTATCCTTCCGATGCCACCGAGAACTCGGTCCAAGCCAACATCGTCGCGGCGAAATACGTTGCGGGAGCGTTGCAGAGCGGCCCAGCAATCAATGTTGGTTCGACGATCACGCTTCGCGCCACAACGCCAGGCTACAACACTCGCTATCTCGCGCACAACGGATCGACTGTCAATACCCAAGTGGTGACCTCCTCATCCCCCTCCGCTCTCCAGGGGTCGGCGCAGTGGATCGTTCGAAGTGGTTTGGGTAATTCCAACTGCCTATCCTTCGAATCGAAGGATACGGCTGGATCTTACATGCGACACTACAATTTCGCGCTGCAAATCGCGGCGGACAACGGCGACAAGCAGACGCGCGAGGACATGACGTTTTGTCCTCAAGCTGGACTGAGTGGACAAGGGAATTCGATCCGAGCCTGGGGATACCCGACGCGTTTCATCCGCCATTACACCAACCTTGGGTACGTAGCGAGGAACGGAGGGCCTGACACGTTCGATAACACGAACTCGTTCAACAATGATGTGACCTGGGTCGTGGGCAGCGGATTCTCGTAAAGCAGAAGTCTGGGTGGGACGTGGACAAGACGGGCATAGTGTGATTCTGTAGTAGGGACTCGAGGGTAGATGAGTGCAATGGCAGATATCCGTCGGCATCGTGACTGTCTCTACGGTACCATGTTGGGTCCAAATCACGCTCGTCGTCCTCCCGATTGATCGATACATGTGCATGGACCCCTCTGCGGTTGAAGTCTGGAAGTGCAGGTGATGGTGATGGTGATGGCGTGTGCGAAGTGGAACACACGGAGTTCCGGCCATCCCGGGCCGTGGTCGTCGTACTGTAGCAAGGGGAGCTGAGCTCGCGCCGGGAGGCGGGAGGTGCCGGCACGTTCAACACGTTGGAAGCTTGTGCTAGTACGATGAACTTGCAGCCGCGGCGCATTCCATGTTCTTTACGAGAACACGTTTTCTGACGGCGGAACCCGCGACAACGCCCGCTCTACGGGAGATACGACGATCGGAGCAACACTGTATGGATCCAGCACCCACAAACCGTCAAGAGGGCATTCGTTGGTGGCATCACAGATGGCTGGAGTTCGCTCTCCCTCCCGCGTCCATAAATAGACGCGGATGCTGCAGGGCAAGCGGCGCTTGCAACGGTTCGCGAAGCATGTTACATGTGCGCGCGGCAGGGCAGGTGCGAACGACATGGACTGCTCAGTCTAAGCAAAATGCGATACGACGACCACTTGAACCTCCGTGTCAACGACTTGGCGCGTGGATTATTGCGTGTGCGTGACCGGCGCACCTCACCGATGACAGTGCCGCTTCCCACACCTTCCGCCCCGTCCGCCCCGCTTCACATTCGTGTCTTGGTTGTTTCATAGCTGCAGGTGCAGGCGCAGGTGAGGTGGAGGCTGAATGAGCCTTGGGCGTGAAGCGGGCGTGAATCGGGCGGCTGCGTGCATACAGTACCATTGTGACACGCCGTTGCTCTCAGCCTGATCCGTGGAGGACGAGTGGGAGCCTGGGGGGTGTGGCTCGGTGCTGGGCGCCACAGGGAATCTCTCCCATCCTGTATCATGGCCGAGGACGAAGGCAAGAAGTCCAGAACCTCCGCTTTCCTGAAGAAGTCAAAGTGGGGGAGGGTGCTGAAGGAGCGGACCCCCGACGACGGTGAGGACTCGAGCGCGAACGGCCGCCATCAGCCCCCCGCGCCTTTCACCTTGAACGAAGATGTGGTCGACTTCCTCAAGCCGAGCACCGAAAAGAGCAAGCCGAAGATTGACATTGCCATTGCCAAGCGATGGCCGGATGCACACGAGGTGCGGCGGGCAGGGGAGGCCACTTCACTGCCGCACGCGGCCACATACACGAAGCCCAAGCGACGGAAAGGCTTGACGGTGAGCTTCGTGAAGACCGTGCCGGACATCATTGGCGAAGGCGGCGATGAGGCCCACGATCCGCCGAGGGAGATAAGCAGGATGAAGGCCGCCGTATCGAGGTCGGTGTCGGACAGGAGGCCGGGGGCTATGGGCGACTGGCATCGTTCACCGCCGCTGGCAGAGACACGTCCCCGGGAGCCTCAACCGGCGCGAGACGAGGATTACCTATTGCCCCCCATACGCAGGATGCAGTCGTCAGGCAATGAATTCTCGCCTGCCATGCAGCGGAAGATGCCTTCACCGCCGAAGGAACATCTCGATCCATATCGACCGACTCTCGGGCGTGTGTCCACAGGCTTCGACAACCTTGGAGACCAGCATGTGAATTCGCCAGGTGAGACCCCGACGGCGACGTCTCAGACCGCACCCAGTCACTTCACGGCCGACGGACAGCATTGGCAGGGTGAACTGAATCCCCCAAAGCAACGACCTGCGCCGCTAGAGACGCACTTTCTGGACCAGAAGCCACCTTCCCCTTCAGCTGCTCAGCGTGACTATTTATCACCCTCTTCCAACGCTGCACAATCTCCTGTGGTACAGAAGCGACGTGAGATGAGCACGAGCGAAGGCATGGTACTGCGCCGAGCAAGCATGATGATTCGAAACCACGGTGACTCCGAGGAGTCAGACGAGCATCCAGTGTCTGCGTCGCAGGGCGAGTGGCTGGAGCTGCAACAACCGAACGGATCTTCAGCAGGTACATCGGTGCCAGGATCGATTCTGCCTCCAGATTCAAGCCTTTCTCCAGAAACCGCCATCACTTCAGACACGCCGAATCCTTTTGCAGATCCAAAGTACACAACACATCATCGTGGAGAAGCGCCGCATGCTACATCGCCGCGCTCAGTCGAACAGCCACAGTCTCTCAGGCAGCACAGACCACCGCGGGAATACAGTCGATCGCAACAACCCACCGGCCAGCCGCCCGGAACGGAGCAGGACATTATTCCACGTGAGTCTACACCGCCCCAAGGAAGGCACGAAACCCATTCGCCAGAGTCTGAAGACCACGCGCGTGCTGCTCAAGCACTCTCAGAACAAAACGTGATCCCTTCGAGGCCCGGGTCCTCACGAAGGACGAACGTGCCATCGAACGCAGTCCGCGGGGCAACGCGCTCTCCGCAGCCTCGTGACCGGCTGGACCATCCTCACTTTTTCAGAGCACCGAACGGATCAAGCTCAAACCTTGATGAATCCCAAGACTCTCATTCCAGCTCTAATCCGCGCGATGAGGGACCAGCAGATACATCACAATCAGCTGGTCCTGATTGTCAGCAGTCCCCTTCCCCTCTTCATTACCAAGGACATTACAATTCTGGTCCGCAAGATCGAAGCTCCCGATTTTCTTTCCTGGGTTCCCAAAGAACGCCGGGGTCAGCGCCATCACCAGCGCCATCGACGAGCTCTCGCACCATGCCAGAAGATCATGCTGCTGTTTCCGTGCTCCAAGCACCTGCCAGATCACCCATGGCAAGTCTGCGACAAGAGAAGTCGATGAGACCTGGTTCGGCGGGTTCCAATCATTCACGCCCAAGATCGTCGTATTCCCTACAGTTAGCGTCCGACAGCAATTCGACAGCCGATGCGGCATATGCGGACTTCGCTATTCGCGTAAAGCATATGAAGGGCGTATTCAGCCTCACTTCAGAGAAGGAGCAGCCCAGAGATCGTTGCACGCCGACAATGTGGCTTCGAGCTGGGCTGTGGTGGTTTCTTGTGGGCAAATCCGGTCTCGAGAGTCTCTTACAGCAGCAGCGCGCTTCGCACGACAAACAAGAGCGCCTGACACAGGCCCACGTTGATCTCGCAAAGGCGTGGTGGGTATTGACTGATCCGCTCCAGTCCTATGATACTTCGGATGGCAGCCCGCTCAGCACACGATCTCCCGACTCACCAGATTCGAGAATGATGACCGGCGGCATCTGGGCCCTTAAGGCGCATCTCCGAACACTCGCGCTCTCGTTGGGCAAGAACCGCCTCATGCCTCCTGAGCAATCATTGATTCAAGGCCAGGACACCCGAATCTGGGTCGAATACCCGTGCTTCACTTCGGACGCTGTTGCAGTGCTAGGAGGTAGCGCGAGCAAGTCTGTCTTGGTGCAAAAATCCAAACAGGCCATCGACCCATACGATATGCTGCCGCTTGGTGATGGTCGAGACTATTTCTGCTACGGACGATTCCCAGTTGACGTCTTTCTGAATACTGAAGAGTCAGAAACGGATCGAGTTGTCCTGCCCTGCATATTGACAGTCATGCGCGGTAGACAGGATTTTCAGACCAGCATCTCGATCGCAAGTCAAAGCGAGCTCATCAATGTCAAAATTCTTCCGAAGCAAGGAGAGCGGAGGATGTTGACATGGGGAGATGTCACATGGAAAGCGAGCGCATCTTGTATACTCATACACTTGCCGCGGAATTTCGATCTGGGCGTGAGGATGCAGGAACACGATTTCAGGTCTGTGTGGAATCTCTCCGAATATGCGCGCAAGGTGGAGAAGTGTTTACGACCAGAGGAGAACGAGACAATGGTCCATCAGGCACGCCTGGCCGAGCTGCAATATGCAGACTCCTCGAAACCAAATGCGTTCCCACCAGACAAGATCAAAGGATGCACGGCACTTGTTTTCGAGAGGCACGTCCAACATGTCGATGGCAGTGGAATGCACAAAGCTCATCGTGGCTATCGCCTTTTGCTAGTGACTGACCCAGGACACAAGACATTGAGCGCCGTCAGCCATGAAGTGGGAATAAGGACGCCATTCTATTTTGAATACCTCACAGATCCTACAGCCCAAGGTACTACGGCCATGGTAATACGGATCAGAGAGGAGAAGAGGCAGTGCCGAGCGCTTCTCGTGTTTCCGGATGCTGCGCAACGACAAGCCCTCTATGACATCCTGAACGGCCTGCACGTCGGTCCTGACGAGGCCATAGTCGGCCGCATGACCCTCACAAGCCTACACATTGAGCCTGCGTCACAGTCTGCAGGCTTCTCGCAGTCAGCACATCCAGCGTTGCAACACCTGCAATGGCAGAAGCTTGGCGTTACCAATTCAAGACCAGAGGACCCGAACTGTAGGCTGGCGCCTACCGTCCAATCTGACAAGCTTAGGATTGTGGCAAGACACTCGACAGGTTGCATCACTGATCGTCTCAATCTCGGCAAGGGCGAGCTCCTCATCCGAGTACCAGCATCGACATCGGCCAGTGTGCAAATGCTTCGCGAAGCACAGGAAGACATGACCATGTCCATTGATACCAGGAACTCACCACAGCAGGTAGCCGATGGCATTGGAGAGCTTTTGCATGCTCTCAGGCAGCAAGCCACGATCCGCACCTTCACGTTCGCAACCAGAGAAGACCTGCACGCCTTCCAGATGGCAATTACTGGGTACACTGTTCGCTATGACGGGATTGCGAGCGGTTTTGGTATCTCTCGACGCCGCATGGTGGTGCCAATCTACAAGAAGCTGGAGGCGGGGAACGTGCGTTTGCAAGTTGTCTGCAAAGAATCAGTCGCCCAGCTGCTGGCCTTTATGGAGGAGTTCAACTATGCCGATGCTATGTGTTTCCAGATCAAGTCTACAGACGTCTTTGAGCAGAGCAAGGGCGATGGCAAGGGAAAGAAGTGGTCCGTCAAACTCGTCGACGCCAAGTTTTCTCTACCAGTCAGAGAGAAGAATGATTCGGAAGAAACACGACTCAAGCAGCGATTTGTCAATCTGGAAGGCCTCGATTATGCGGAAGAGCACGATGACATAACCATTGGCTTCGATACCGAACAAGGTATGCTTCAAATCGGTGTCCTCGTGCTGTACAGTGTGCTAACTTGGCGATAGACCGCGACAAATTTGCACAAGCTCTCCCGGCTGCTCCGAGCGTCCATCGCGGCATGACGCTGAAAAGACGGATCTAGTTCGTTGCTGGACACATGGGCAATCGGGTTGGAAAACGATATTGAATCACGACAATGCAATGCACGACCCGTGAAATGCCGTAAAGATCGAGTGACGAGTGGCGGTATGGACGACATGGTAGTAGTTCGGGAGGACTGACTTGTTGAGGAAAGGTGGGATTGCCGAATCTAGCACTTCCGATGGCGGGGCACTGTCAACAATGGTTGGTAGGGCGCGCCACATCGTCGTGCGAGCGCGAGAGAGACAGGGACAAAAAAGGACAGCTCCCGCTTCGTCACCTCTCAAGACGACCGACCGTTGGTAGAGTCTCTTCGTATCAAGATACCCATTTGTGATTTTCTTGCTCCCAACGCATTTCCTTCATCTCCTTCGATCGAAGGCTGTCCCCCATGGCCAGTTCCAATGGCGGACACAATGTCGAGTCCAACCCCAACATCCCAGAACCTCCCACCAACTCGCCACATGCAGACCTGCACGTCTCTTACTTGGAAAAGCTGTCTCTGGCGACCTTAGCCATCCACGCGGATGACCCTATCAATCAGAACATCGACGTTGCTCCTCCCCTCCACGTCTCGACCACTTTTCGCTACCCATCCGATCCTGACAAGTTGATCCGAGAGCGCGATATTGATTTTACATCCTTGTGTCCTCCCGGTGGTCCTATGCGTGGTGATGCCCACATCTACTCCCGACTGACCGCGCCTAACACGTCACGACTAGAAGTGATGCTCACAAGGATTTTGGGAGGCCCGGCTCTGACGTATTCGAGCGGATTAAGTGCGTTTCACGCGTTGCTCGTGTATCTGAAGCCGAGAGTTGTGGCGATCGGGGAAGGGTATCATGGATGTCATGGAGTCCTCAAGATCTACCAGAAATTGACCGGCTGTAAAATTGTGGATTTGTTCAAGGAGGAAGAGTGGGATGAGGCTGGGTTGGGAAAGGGAGACGTGGTGCATCTGGAAACGCCGGTGAATCCTACGGGCCAGGCGTATAATGTGGAGGATTTCGCGAAACGAGCACATGATAGAGGTGCGATCTTGACGATCGATGCGACGTTTGCTCCGCCGCCGCTCTTGGACCCGTTCCGATGGGGCGCGGATTTCGTAATGCACTCGGGCACGAAGTATATTGGTGGGCATTCGGATATGCTGTGTGGGGTCATCGTGGTGAAGGGAGGCAGGGAGAAGGATTATTGGGGGATGTTCTATGAACGAGTATTCTTGGGGAGTGTGATGGGGAGTTTGGAGGGTTGGTTGGGCGTCCGCAGTTTGAGGACGTTTGAATTGAGGGTGACGAGGCAGAGTCAGAATGCTGGTGAGCTTGTTGCTTTCGTTGACTCTGCGATGAAGGGAGGAGAGGAGGGTGAGGCTGGACATGTGACAAAGAAGGTGGTGCAGAAGATCGTGCATGCGAGTTTGCAGAAGGAGGACATGGCGTGGTTGAAGAAGCAGATGCCGAATGGATTTGGGCCGGTGTTCAGTATCTGGACGAAGACGGAGGCTTCAGCCAAGAGGTTGCCGAGTAAGTTAAGGCTGTTTCATCATGCAACAAGTTTAGGTGGTGCGGAGAGTCTGATTGAGTGGAGGAGCATGAGTGATGCGGGCGTGGAGGGGACTTTGTTGAGATTGAGTATTGGAGTTGAGAATGTCGAGGATTTGAAGCAGGATTTGATCAGTGGGTTTAAGGCGTTGGTTGAGGAAGGGAGTGCGTAGTGGTAGACATAGTATTGATGCAAGGTCCGAGCTTCGGCTGCTGTTCCGAGCCTCATTTCATGTGATGCATCCAAGTATCGACGTTCTTCCTCACGTAGCCGAGCATCGCAACCGGTACAATGGTGAAGCCATTGTCCTTCAAGGGAGACAAGCCCAAGAAACGCAAACGCGTGCCCAGAGACGATGATGATGAAGATACGCCGGCCACGTCCAAATTGCTCCTGCCCACCGATGCACCACCCGAAGACGACGAGCACTGGGTCTCCGCCGACAGCGTCGACGACATTGCCGGCCCCGTAATTCTAGTTCTCTCCGCCAGCAAGCCGTCATGCATTGCCGTCGACCAGCTTGGAACAGTGTTTTCTTCGGAAATCGAGAACATGGTCGAAAATGAGCCCAGCACAGCAGAACCCCACGATGTAAGACAGGTGTGGGTGAGTCAGAAAATCGTGGGCACGAGTGGAAACTTCACTTTCAAGGGACATCATGGGAGGTATTTGGGGTGTGACAAGTACGGCTTCTTAAGTAGTACGAGGGAGGCCGTCAGCCCGGAAGAGACGTTTACTGTGACGCCCTCCGAAAGCGTACTGCGAACATTCAATCTGAGTGCATACGGGAGGTATGTGTCCGTTGATGATGACGCTGACATCAGAGGTGATGCGGAGAAGGCGGGCGAGAAGACCGCGATTCGGATACGGATGCAGGCGAGATTTAAACCCAAGCATAAGGTCGAAAAAGCGGAAAAGGTCAGAGCGAAGATCTCTCGGCAAGAGCTGGAGGCTGAGGTGGGCAGGAGGCTGGAGGACGAGGAGGTCAAGAGGCTGAAGAAAGCGAGGAGGGAGGGCAACTATCACGAGGCGATGCTGGATGTGAAGGTGAAGGGGAAGCATGACAAGTTTGCGTAAGGTGGAAGATTAGGGCAATGGGTATCATGATCGACGAGCATCAAAAGGACGAGCACATGATCACAGAGTGCGGTTAGAAGGCAACGCGTTGCTTGCCACTATATGCGCACCACCGGGTGGCCATCTCCATGTCGCATCGACGTTGAAGAAGGCGTCTCAGCAAGAACAGAGCCACTTCTCCAGAGAAGTGATACCCCATTCTCGATCATACTGCGTAGATGTTTGTGCGCATCCAGAAGGATCGGTTTCTTCCCGCAGCTCATTGCGAAGTCGATGTCCTCCAAGCTGAGATCTTCTAAGTCTTCGGTCATTGGAGTAGACTGTGCCTTATCAGAAGCTTCAAGCCATACATAATGGCGGTCGGAGTCTTCTATAACGCTTTCAGGTACTGCGTGTGCCACAGGATCCATCATTTCGGCGGCTTTCTTGCCCGTCTTACTCAAAATCTCCCGACCTTCTGGTGTTTGGATGTTGGCGGCCTAGGAAGCGATACAGAGGGTGCTGCTGAGAACTTGTTCGTGTACGCCCGACGTCAGCGACGTCGTTGTCAGTAAGCCCGCGCATACCGGATCTTCCTCGTCAAGGAAAAGGTTGGTTGAGATCAGCAATGTTCTTGGTCTCTACCACCGTAGCAGATCACCGTCAAGTGCTCAGGTGTGTGTTTGAGAGCTGTGCCAACTGCTCCTCCCGGTCTCCTGTTCGCCGCCTCTCATGCTCAGACTTCCTGGACTCCGAGCACGAGGTTCCACATCGCTTGATCCGCATTCCCCATCCTCCAGGCCAGCTTAAGCAGCATTGAAATACTGCGACAGCCTTTGGTAGTGCAAAGTGAATTCCTAGGGATCGGTCCCTTCACTTATGTTTGTTCTCGTGTTTTATCTAGATCCGCTTTGATGGGTCAAAGCCGAGGTGCTCCTTGTCATTCTCTTGCAGAGCAGGCCGTGTGCTATGGTAGTTCTACATGAGCCTATCACGCACAGTCTCGTGTTCGAACATGTAGCTTTCGATGTATGCGCCTACTCCAAGGTTCAAAGCCTCTCTCGTCAAAGCACGGGCGAAGCACGGCAAACTTCATCCTGGATTCCTTCAGGTCATCGTTGAGGGAGTCGACATTGAAATGGCTATATGGCCGAGCATCTGGTGATTATGCTGGCTCATATAATGTGATCCCATCGAAGCCCTGTGGAGGCGGCAGTACAGTGGCGCTGGAATACAGGTTGTTGTGATTGTGTTGTGCCGGATGGTGAGGGAGGCAAACGTCTTAAGTGATCGCAGCTGGTGATATGACAACTTGATCCTCAAGCTCTAGAGAGTTATCGGGCCTAGCAACTTGAATGAAATCCCTGGCTGTAGCTTGCCTCACTCCCAGGGCAAATATCCACTTCCTAAGTTGACGAACCAAAATAGTGTAGAGCCGCAGCAGGACATTGTTCTTTTGCCGCTGTGCTTTTGCTCAACTCAAAGCCTCGGCTCCATGCCCTCGTCGACGTACTGCGCGCCTTAGTAGAGGCTTTGTTTGTAAATCTCGAGCCTCTTAGTAGAGTCCCTGAAACGATACATGTTCAACACCTCATACAAATGCCTCACCACTCTACTGGTCAGCCTTGATCATGTCCGCCGCTTTCCCCGCAACCGTAACAACAACAGCACCTGGGTGGCAAGTTACTGGTGTTAAGAACACACTTGCAACAACGATCCTCAGACCATGAATGCCGTGGACTTTGAGCTCTGCTTCTACAACCGCATTGGGATCGCTCGATGGACCCATCTTGTTAGTACAGAACAGATGGTAGATGGTCTCTGACCCGCTGCAAACTGACTCAAGCAGTCCAATCGCCATTCATCTCGCCCACCTTAAAGGGGAAGTACCACGAGGTGAATGTATCTTTGAACGGCCCTGAGCTGCCGATGTCGCGGCAGAGTCGACTTCCGTAGACCATCTTGCCACGATCGTGCTGGGTGGATAGGTGAATGGCATCGATGATATGAGCCTGGAACGGATCGGAGGAGGACAGGGTGACCGTGTTCCGAGACTCTGGAAGCAGCAAAATCGGGCCAAGTGAGAAGTAGTCCTAGAGACCTTACTCAGCTTAAGAGCGACGACAGATTGGCGGCGATGCACACCTTCAAGGTGGGTGCATCGTCCTACCATGGTTGAGCTACGAAAGAGGACCCGCGAGAATTTCGGGATCCGGAGCATTCAAACCAATCGACAAATCATTCTTGCGCAGACCTTCAGGAGCATCTTTCTGATCAGCGACTCCATTAATGCGTCCACCTTCGCCGGCATTTGTGGTCATTGCACCAGTGCCAAAGCGCATTCACCCAACCAATGCCGGAAGCGAGTTGACTGGAGACATTAGGTATTGAAGCGACTTCTCGCGTAACTTAAAGCATAGAATGTTGCACAAATGATCGGCCAGATTCGATCCAACATAAGCAACGTCCTTGACGACTCTGATGCCGTGCTGCTCCAACTCGTCGTCAGACCAATCCCGGGGAGTTCTGAGAACCTGAGAAGACTGGACGGGGCCGGCGAAGAGAATAACCTCCTTCTTGGCTTTGACAACATAGCGAAGTGGACTGCTCTTGCTTATACCCATCTCCACGCCAACTGCACGAGGATGATCGGTTGAGGTATCAAATACGATTCTAGTCACGATCTACCCAGTGGCAATGCTGAGATTTGAGCGGCTAGCTACATCTTTTATGAGATACGCAACTGCCGCCGAAGAGTGTTATGCCTTCGAATCGATGAAGAATTGGGGGATCGAAGCTCCCAGCATGCCTCTCCGCACATTGAAGTCGCGCATCTTCGGTATGTGAGTAGTGTTCTTCGAAGGAAAACGCACGTTATGGAACGAAGACAGGTTTACGTTGTGCACAGCGTTGGCACACCGCGAATAGGTGTGGACAAAAGTCGTCAGTTTCAGCTGAAGGGCGGTGGACGTGGATTTAATGCTGCAGCGGGTGAGCGCAACAGCTTCACTTCCTGGCCCGAGACATGCAGTAAAACCCTACCACTTGTGCCGCTCTCCAACAGTGTGCGCTATGCTCGTTGTGCATGGAGATGTAGGACTCACAGGCAGTGATATAATCTTTAGCCATTGAGGTCACATGTGCTAGGATCGTTAAGTTGCCCAGCAAAGGCGCATATATGTGGTATACTGGAAGACTTGATGAGCAACTTCGGCACCTCAAGACCGGTGCTGAAGATCCAGCTCATGCAATGTCTGGATATCTCGGCCCTCACACTTCATCAATGCCAGGGCGATGCTGGACGAAGTGCCTAAAGCAGATCCTTGATCCTCAGGTTCATGCCCTTATATGTAGGCCGATTGAAGGGGTGAAGCAACAGAATCATTTATGCGTGACTGTTGCTGAACATCCAGGGTCAAAAGAGACGCCGATGCTTATATAACGAACATTTCTGTCGCAAGGGGTGCCTTGGGCTATATGGACCTCATATGGATGAGGTACGGAATTGATTGACCCTTCCCAGGTGGGTGACGGTGGTTCTCGACCCGGCATGCTGTGGCTGAAGTGTGGCTTGAAGTATTGCAGCGACCACTTGCAGATCAAAAGAAATATATCATCGATGGCTGATCGAAACAGAGCTTAGGGGTGACGTTTGTGGCAGGAATTTCGAAGGCATCGGCACATCCTAAATAGGGATAATGCTTTCCATCTTTCCGGAGTTACAGCAGTGCTGCGTGACGTTCATGCTTACAAGTCTAGGACCTCTGGATTAGTGCCTCAACAATACATATGACGTTACAATGAGGAGTCATACCGGATTGCACCGCTGCACATCGCGAGTCTAAAGTCTTTCTAGAATTAGCCTGATGAGGTCGTCAACTGGCTCTGCCCAATGATAGAACGCCGAACAAACAATTGGCCCCGCGCAGTACTGCATTCCACTCAGTAAGATGAATTAATCACGAACGCTCATCCTTGCATCGACACCTGTCGTCTGAGCCGCATTCATCGCTAGGGATATGTGCCCTTAGAGCGGCCAGAATCCTTGTGTCGAACATGTATGGAGGCAGCTTATGTGGAACTAGATTTACCACTATTAGTTGCGGTAGCAAAGTGATCGAGAGTGGTTTGGACTTTTGACGTAATAGGTAGGTAGGTTCAGAGAAATGTTCTACGTCAGCTCGTGAGCTTGACTGGGCTATGGTCCGTCGGACGTGACCTCTCATGGGCAAGAAGGTGAGTAGGCGAGAAAGAATGCCCAAGTACGAGGCGGCAGAACGGGATGGGACGAAGATGCATGAGTAGGCGGAGAAAAACTCCTCATTCGATGTCAAGGCTACTTTTGGAGCTCACTGGCCTAGGCCAGGACTTTGCAGTCGTTCATGCAACACAGTGCATTGCTTCGCTACTTCTGCACTTGTTTTATCGTTCCTTCGTATGCTGTTGTACCCAAAGCATGTACCTCTCTTGACGCAGTTAAGCAACACCAGCACCAACAATCATTGGTGGCTCGTTCTTGTTCTTGATACCACCAGAGCTGGTACCGCAGGCCTCGATGGACTTGACGGCGCTCATGGCCTCGACGTCACCCTCCTTGACTTGGCCAAAGACGACGTGGCGGCCGTCAAGCCAGCTGGTCACAACGGTGGTGATGAAGAACTGCGAGCCGTTGGTGTTGGGACCAGCATTGGCCATGGAGAGGAGAAACGGCTTGTTGTGGGTGAGCTTGAAGTTCTCGTCGGCGAACTTCTCGCCATAGATGGACTTGCCACCGGTGCCCTGTGGTTGCAAGCTGTCAGAACCGCGGGTCGAGGTCAATGACACCACAGAGGAGTCGACTCACGTTGCCACGGGTGAAATCACCACCTTGAAGCATGAAATCGGGGATGACGCGGTGGAATTTGGAGCCAGCGTAACCGAAGCCCTTCTCGCCAGTGCAGAGAGCGCGGAAGTTCTCGGCGGTCTTTGGGACGACATCGTCGAAGAGGTCGAAGTTGATGCGGGCCGTACGCTCTTGAGGGGAGGCAGTCAGCGTCATACGATACAGCACTTGGAAAGGGGGATGGCTTGGCTTACGAGCGTCGGTGTAGTCGGTGTTGGTAGCCTTGCCGCTGGCGTCGACGTCGACCTTGGGGCCGGTCCAGCTCACGTCGAAGTAAACGGAGATGGTCATGTTGGCGGCGGAAGCGTGGAAGGAACGGTTGAAAGTTGGTTGCTGGAGTCTGGAGGCTTGGATGGAGGGTTGGATGAGAGTGGCTCGAAGGAGGTTGTTGGAGCGTGAGGAAAACATGGCGAGAAAAGAAGGGCCGGGAGCTGCTTGGATGGCGGGGCACTGGCGGGGTGGGGTCACTGGTCAGTCAGCACTCGTGCACTCGAGCCACACCTGCCTGCCATCACTGCCACTTTGCACTTAGAATGTCTTGGCGGGAAGTCTGGCAACATTGAAGCTTTGGCATCTCCATGTTCATGTTGCCGTACCACGACGGCGAATGCTCATCATGCGCCTGCCGCCCCCGACCAGACATCTCCGGCGGCACTTACATTCGAGTGTGGTAATTTGATGGATGGAAAGGTCCGGTGTCTGTCGTTTTGCTTAGCATTCGAATGAGCGCCCGCCTCGACAGCGCCGTGACAACGCGGCCGGCCGACATGTTGACCAGACTTACTATTATGGTACAACTGTGGTGTGATGATACAAATACACGTCGGATGCCTGGGAGCTTCAAACACCTTGTTTTGATGGGCGTTTCGATGAGAGAAAGTCTTCGTTCACCCTCTCGTCGATCCTCGAGTTCGCTCGACTGAGCCATGGCCCTTTGGTGGCCCGATCCGGCCGGGAATTAGTCGCGAGCCTCCTTGAATGCCTCGAATAATACAGTCTCCACTCCATTCTACCCTCCACGACCGAGCACTTCGAGACCCATCGACCCTTCTTGCTGTGAGCACCCATCTCCAATCTCTCCAACATGGATCTCAATACTCTTCGCGACCAGGTCGCCAACATGTCGCTGTACGATGTGAAGGCTGGCATTCGGAAGGTGCAGAACGGTGCGCTGAAGCATGTACACGGCCGCCGGAAGTGACTACTGATCGTGGCACAGCCGTCATGAACTACACGGAAATGGAATCCAAGGTCCGTGAAGCCACCAATAATGAGCCGTGGGGTGCTTCCTCATCTCTCATGCAAGAGATTGCCAACGGCACCTTCAATTAGTATGCGACAACTACCGTCCCACATCCTACCCGATATTAACTATGAGGACAGTCAACAGCTCAACGAAATCATGCCGATGGTCTACAAGCGATTCACCGAAAAGTCCGCCGAAGAATGGCGGCAGATATACAAGGCCTTGCAACTTCTCGAATTCTTGGTCAAGAACGGGTCCGAACGAGTCATCGACGACGCACGCTCCCACCTCTCCTTGCTCAAGATGCTGCGCCAGTTCCATTACATCGACCAGAATGGCAAGGACCAGGGCATTAACGTGCGAAATCGAAGTAAAGAGCTCACGGAGCTGCTGAGCGATGTCGACCGCATTCGTCAGGAACGGAAGAAGGCACGGCAGACGCGAAACAAGTATGGTGGAGTGGAAGGAGGAGCTGGTCTCGGCTTCACCTCGACTAGCAGCTCTGGGAGATACGGTGGCTTTGGTAGCGAGAGTGCTGGACATGGCGGCGGAGGAACTGCGACATTTGGAGGCTCAACCAGAGGAGTCTATGGTGACGGGGGTGGGTTTGGAGGCGAAAGCCATGAGGACTATGATGAAGCTGGCCGGTCGAATACGGCAGACCGATTCGAGGAATACGACGAGTTCGATGACGGTGGTGCGCAAGCCCGTCCTGGTCGACGGAAAGCTGACACCACTTCAAAACGTGCAGCGGCCAAGAAGGCAGAACCACCGAAGCCCAAAGAGCCAGAAGTGGATCTGTTCGACTTCGGCGACGAGCCTGCTGCCCCGGCAGCCTCCAACGGCCCTCCGGAATCATCTGCGGCCATTCTTTCCCCGCCGCCTGTGTCGGCATCTGCAGCTCCTGCTGATGACGACGACTTTGACGATTTCCAATCAGCTACGCCTGAAATTCCGGCGCCATCTCGAACCATGCCCAGCATTCCAAAGCCGAACTATAGCTCATTCTCCACCGCCACAACCACATCTACCACAAAGTTCGCACAACCTACGCCACAATCCGGCACGCAAAAGGCAGATTTCATGAACATTTTCTCAGCCACGTCTTCTTCGCCCAGTAGTACTAGCACGCCTTCCTTGTCAGCCTTCTCCTCCTCAAGGCCCGCGGGCTACCAGCCAACAGGACCGAACTATTTCACATCTGTTCAGGCACCGGCCACGCGATCTGCTGGCCCTCCTGGCTCGGGTGCAACCTCTCCAGCAGCTGGTCATGCACCTGCCCCAGCGAAGAAAGCTGGCGGCGGCGACGCTTTTGCCAGTTTGCTCTCTGGTAGCGGCATGAAGAAGAGCGCAGGCCCAGCACAGAAAGGCAAGACCGTTGCAGAACTAGCTAAGGAGAAGAGCCAGGCTGGTTTGTACGGAGCGCCGGCAACAATCGCGCCCGTGGCTCAATCGCAGCCGAAGCCAAACACAGGAAGCAACCGTCTAGATGACTTGCTAGGGTAGTGTAGCAGCTTGTAGATCCAAACGCCGATACATCGAGTCGTCCATTTTCGATCTCGTGACGTTGTTAGGCCCGCTTTGAGACAGTCACTTGCAGTCTGTGGGCCTCTAGTAGTACAGCTACAGCCACTGGTTCCTTGGCAGTGGTCTGGGAAGCCTCAGGCAGTTGATCTCGGCATACCTTCCCAGCAATCTTGGTCTTGGCACCAGCCCACATTCGCTGCATTCGAGAAGGCCAAACTTCTTGCAACGATACGACGACGACAACTGACAGGCAAGGGCCATACTTCGAAGCACACGAAACCACCAAATTCCGCCACAATGTCGTCCAAGAGAGGGTATGCGCACTACGATATAGTCATTGGGAAAACTGGAGGCAGTAGCTGATCATTGCGCGCAGAAGAGGCAGCACGTCCGGTAACAAACTGAAGATGACGCTTGGTCTGCCAGTGTATGTTCTCACCCCAAATACTCCACTCGCGCCTTCGAAACACGCGTCGGGAAAGAGCGAGTTGGCAACAGAATGAGGCAACTGACAATATCTCCCAGTGGTGCTGTCATGAACTGCTGTGACAATTCGGGCGCCCGCAACCTGTACATCATTTCCGTCAAGGGCTTCGGCGCACGTCTCAACCGCCTCCCGGCCGGCGGTGTCGGCGACATGGTCATGGCGACGGTCAAGAAGGGCAAGCCAGAACTGCGGAAGAAGGTCATGCCTGCTGTCATCGTGCGCCAGAGCAAGCCATGGAGGAGAGCGGATGGTGTCTACCTGTACTTTGAGGACAACGCCGGTGTGATCGTCAACCCCAAGGGCGAGATGAAGGGTTCGGCTATCACGGGTCCTGTGGGCAAAGAGGCTGCGGAGCTTTGGCCAGTGAGTACAATCAACATTATATGCATGTGGATGAAGTGGAGGCGCTTGGCGTGCTGACCAGTGAACCCTAGCGTATTGCTTCCAACTCTGGTGTCGTGATGTAGAGAAGCTGGACTCGGGAGGAGATTCTGCGAAAGGAACGAGACTTTGATGCATAGGGTGCTGGCGTTGTAGCTAAGGTGGCTTGCACGGCGCAAAGAGCATCCTGCGACACGAGCACACAGGACTTTACCAACTGCTCTTACAATACAGGTCACATTTCAAGAGTTCACTTCAGAGTACCACCACGTATCTCGTGCTCGTCAAAGTTGTCGCCGAGTGGAGTAAGAACTTGCACCTCAACTTCCATCCAAAGGCACAGAACGTAGATGCTGATATTTGCCTATATGGGCCAATTCTCATGGTGCTTCTTGCCGGCTACAGACTGGCTGCTTTTCCACGCTTGGTTTCCAACCGTAGAGGCATCGGCATTATGCTTGGACCCAGTAGCCGGCTAGCATGTATCTTTGCATCCGCCGAAGAGTGCATCGAGCAACTACATAAGCAATTTAGGGCTAGTGAGCCACGGCCTCATTGCGTCTGGAGTTTCGGGACGCCTTGATCGCTTTCTACTTGCCGAAATAGTCGGCCACCTCAATACGGACACTCGCCTCTTCTTTGTCGTTGTGGTGGATCGGCCCTTGCAAGACTGAATCCAGCCTCACGGAGGCATTGTCATACTATGCGTATATGGAGAAGAAGTACTCTCGTTCACGATCCACACGGGCAGAAGATCAGTACGAGCGAAGCTCGCTACGAGCTTGAGCCAACGAATCTTCGTGGGTTCGGGTAGGCTTATAAGGGAGATGGCGGGATAGCATGGCGGGATAGCATGGCGGATTCGATCTGTGAGACAAGTCATCGTGTCCTTCGTCACCAGCAAGTTACTATTCAGCTCCACGGCGTTGACGATGCGGACAAATCAGAGTGGAGACCGCCAAGATTGCTAGACACAGCTCTGGCCGACGCAAGTCTTTGGCAAGCCAGTCTGCTGCATCGTCCAGATCCCTTGCTGATCTTGTTCTGTCACCACAGGTGGAAAACAGTCGCCGAAAGACAATGATATCGCCGATTCCGCTCAGAGAAAAGCTAAAACGAGTACATTCACTCACAACCACATGCGCAGCATCAGCCTGTACGCGTCTCTAAGTCCTGAACGCTGTCGCCTCCGCGCCAAGATGTCTGCCTTTCAATGCTAAAAATGTCGCGTTTACTGCGACACAGGCATTTTGGGAGTGAGAAAAGCGCTCCCTCCGCTCTCAAAGCCTTTCGCATTTAAATGCCTAGCGAGCTGGGGACTAACGAGAGGACGAAACCTCATCGCTACGTAGAAGCATAACACGAAAAGTGGCATTTTAAAGGTACCTGGGGACTTGGCTGGCACTACGAGGCTTCTATCTGTACCCGCGTCCTGGAGATCTTTGAGTACTTGGACCATATCTTTTGGGTTGGGCCAAGGGTTTGTTGAGTAAGACGACAGGTTGCAGTGCCCGCAAGTCCTAGGTACTGTTCTACAACGTTTCGGCCTTGGTGGCTAGTAGCCGTAATTTTGCCGTGAACAGCTATGTTCTAGTTGATGGAGGTCAAAATTGCGATTGACTGCCTAGCCTAGCTGTTCTCTATACACGTTGCCTGGTCGCCAAGGTCCAGGCACTAGCGAAGTTTTCAGGATAGCGACCTAACCTCAAGCTTAGCACGCTCCAGGCCCCAGCACATCTAGTATTGAGTGGCACTCACCGCGATAGTAGAGATGTGTCTTCGCAAATGGGATGAAGTGAAATACGAGTTGTAATGAGGAGCGGTGAAGTGGAAGGGATGTTCTCTGGAAGACCATTACTCTATGATGGTCGGATCGCGCAAGTTCAAGATCGGCATGTTGTTCAATCCCGTTGCGATAGGCTAAACTCACTCACAGAGGCGTAAGAATTACAGCAACGATGTGGCCATCGTTGCTCAACGTACTCGACCATGCTAAGTGTTCGAACGGTTCCCTCGATCCACTGAGGGACAGCAAGATGTGGCATATCTCGGCTCAGATCCTCCGCAAAATGCCCTACCCATGACCCCATGGAGAGTCCCACTTCGGCCAGAGTGGAGCTGCATATGCTCACCAGTCGGAGCTGTTGACTCTAATCCTTGGACGTCCATCTGGGACGAAGCCCTCAAAGTCATTCCTCATCATCTTACTGATCAGATCAATTATGTCGAAAGAGCCACCTCGACAATCCAGCGCCGGACGTGGCTTGCCCGGCATGTTGGTAGCTGGAGTGAGGTCAAAAGGTATGCACATTAGCCTTGCGCGCTTCGACAGTCGCAGCACATTTCATTTCCCGAACCTTGCATCGTCGTAGTGGAAGCCGCTTGTGTTGCTGAAACCTACGTTCTAGAGTTTTCGAGGCATGTAACTTCAAGATCCTTCTTAGCTTGGATCGGGTTTACTGGTCCTTGGTTCATCTAGGGTACCTGTTTTCAACGCCTAGATGATCCACCTGTCTCGATATATCTTGAGATAGCTAGATGTTTGTTGCTTCGTTCCTGACAGCGCCTACTTGTTTGTCTCTCATGCCAATATCTTCTTCGGGCCAGAAGTACGAGTGACGAACCCAGCTCGGAAAGTTGTCGAACCTTGGCTAATTCAGAAGGGATCGCTTCGTGAGCCCGCAATGCATGAGTTTCTTACTGTCCTTATGTCATCGTCGCTTTCAGATTGAAACTCCAGGTCTCGCGGTCCACTGTTGGGCTTTGGCCCTGTCAGGGCGCGCCATGTTTCTCCTGATGTTTAGCACTTTGTCAGCGTCTGCAAAGCTCTGTTGTAGCTCTGCACTTTGGGGGTTCTCGTGCCTCCAATTCAAAGTGTTGAACGACTCTAAGAATGGAGAGTCGGTGCACTGGCCGTTGGCAGTCTCTCGGTGTGCACAACTAGGCTTAGTCAGTACATATACAACAACCCACGCCAGCACCTAACGCGGCGTCCACTTTGGACCAACAACGCGGCCATGTGCTTCCCACTTAGACGCTAGGATGTAGGCGCGAAGGGCTCCAGCGTGAGCAAACATCTTGACCACTCTCCATCTTGAAGCCTTGCCCGTCCAATTCAGGCGCTATCAAAAACCTAACAGACAATACCATCGTATAGAGGGCATGGTTTGCACAGCTAGACCTGTGTATATCTGCCATGCTCCACTCAACTCACAGTTGTTCCAGTTTCAGATTCCTCTCAAAACAGGAGATTACTCCGACGAGCTTGACATTAAATGCCTTGTAACGAAGCGGATAAGCAGATACACTCCTACGGAACCAGCGCCTATGACTCCAGTGTTGGATTGGCGGGTCTCGATTGGAAATTCCGTCTGTCTTGTCGGACAAGGCGTTGTCGTATGATGCAAAACTATGTCGTGGTGCCATTGGTGACGAGTTATATCGTTCTAGGAGCTGGCTGAGGTGCCTAGATTAGGGCTGTGACAGCATCAAACATCAGGACATCCAGACTCTATCGGAAGTCCATGCCACGGCGCTAACGTCGTACAGCCACTTCCGGCCCTGTATATGATGCACTGAGACTCAGACTTAACGAGGACGTATTTTGGACTTCTGCGAAGCTGCTTATCCGCATGTTGACACTAAGTCGAGCTGCTTCCGGTGCGGGCGCAGCCATTGCTCACCTGAGCTCGACTTCTGCCCTGGGTCCTCGCGGACAGCATCATGAAAAGTCGCCCTGGTTGTTGAATGGAACCCAATGGCCATCCTGGTTGGAGGCTGGGTTTTCCTAAACAAGGCGTTCCTTCGACGTAGTCCCATGGTGGCTGCCAGCCGACATGAGATCGAGCGCCGAAACGCATAACCCTTTTCTGGCACGGGCTTCATGCCTACGCGGTGTAGTCCAGATCACCGAACCGGCAGCAAGGTCGGGAAAGGAAATATCACAATTGGCAGATTCGGTAATCCAGAAATAATGAGCTCGAGTGAAGAACTTGAGGGTATATCCACATACCCTCCGTTTGAGTGGCATGTACAGACTGCTTACCTCGTAGTCTCGGGCACACTCTCAGCGTTCTTACCCATGTCCATTACAATAAATTGGATTCTATCTCGCGCTTGTTCTTGAGCTTCTCGGATCGGCTCTTCACGAAATTGCTCGGATTGCCACATAGCGAGATGTTCCAGAAATCTACACTCCTTGGTGTTGTGGAGCAGCGGGATCAGGCGCAGGGGTAACATCTCCGTAATATTGGCGGAAAGAGGACATTATGCGCAGTCCTTTGGTTGCACGTGCTATCACGTGGATCAAGGATTCACGAAGGGGTCACCATGTGTTGGCAATAACCCCATAAGGGTTTTGCCTGGTTTCTTCACAGCTGACAGTAAACCTTATCACGGTTATGCCTGGTTCTCCTAGGGATCTAGGTCTCCGAGGTAATCATGCTTGCGGTGGATGCGAATGAGATATCAGCAATGCGAGCTGTCTCATCAGCATAGTGGAGGATCCACGAGCCGCGAAGAAGCGGGTTGCGGTGAGGCAGGGGAATGTGACAACGAGGCTTTAGGCTGCAGGACACAAGTGAAGGAGTGAGGATTGCGACTAACAAACAGAGTTCCGTCTGGCTTAGTGTGCATGGACACCGTGGTCCATAGCTGTCTTGACGATTTCTTGGTGCATCTGGATGATGGAACACTACCCTGGGGACTTGTTGTAAGGTTTCCGTGCTCATCCGGCACGTTCTGATATTGGAATAGTCAGGTCACATATACAAGCTAGCCAGACGATCTGCTTGTTCATTGCTCCCTCTACCACGGAAAGACTTTACAACTCACACAACAATCCATATTACTCCTCAGAGAAGCCGCAATGAAGAGTCTCATCCTGACTATATTGCCTGATCTTGTCTCTTATGGAAGCGCATCAGATTGCGCTTCCCTGGCAGAAATCACGTCGTGCATAGGCAGTCCTGCTGGGGAGTGGGTATGGCAGGTTTGTAACATCGCTCATCGCGCATGCCGTATATAGCCAATTGATCGGTGGATCCTAACTATCTATAGTGTACCCCAACCAAAGATGATCCGTATATCAAAAAGGGACCTTCAGCCAATTCTTGCAAGACGATCGAAATAGGCGTCGATTACAAATTCTATTGCGTACGTATGGTCCTTGTACTGCCAATTTGACGATAGCTGATGGCTTTAGTGCCAACATGGCTAATAGAAAGGTATGCGCATACCTCAGAACTGATTCGACGGCATCAAACCTACCAACGAGAATGTAGGGGGTCGAGGGGTGGTGGAACACGATATTCGTGGTTAAACCTAACTGGAATCGGTCACAGCGTGGTCTCGCCTGCGAAGTCACCGAACGTCCAGTAATCGACTGTCTTTATCTCGACGGAGTGCGAGAGCTAGAAGAGCTAAGCTTGAGCTATATGTCTACCTCCTTTGCAGGCGCTCCACTTCTACTCTATTTTACGTAGCTATTCTCAAGAGGGATTTTTGCTTGGGCTGCTTCGATCTCGCCTGCTGCTGTATAGGTAGAAGGCGTAAGACATAGGACATCTACATTTTCGTCCAAGAGGTTTGTTTCTCTACCTAATAGCTAGCTGTCCTTAGCTTGTAGGCTTGATTAGAGTAAGTTTGTTGCTTATACTAATAGCTTTACTTCCTATAGTCTTAGTACTTTAGATAGTATTAGATAGTAGAGCGTCCGCTTTATCTAAGGCCTATAAAAACTCTTTATTTATAGCTACTTCTAATAGACTATCTATCTCTATATTATATATTTAAACTTTTAGTTCTAGCTAGTTCTATATAGAATGATAAGTAGTTAGTTCTATTTAGTTCTAGGTTGTTCTACTTAACTGGGAATAGTTTATAGATATATTTACTTAAAAATATATTTTATAACTATAGCTATTACTTAAAGAGCTAATAATAGCTACTTTAAATAAAGCTAGAAATAAGCTAACTATAGTACTATATAATAATAATAATAATTATTATTTTATATATATCCTAGCCTACTATTTAGGCTATATATAGCGCTATCTAGTTATAGATAGAGAGTAAAACTATTAGCTACTAGTAGCCTTAAGTAAAAAATCTCCTCTCTATTATAGTTATATTTCCTACTATACTCTTTAGGTTTTATATCTCTATATAGTAGATAAAGAGATCTACTTCCTTTATCTAAGCTTGCCTTTTACTAGTTATTAATTTAGGAATATAGAGAAGTAGGATCTAATTCCTTATACTAAGTAATTTCTTATCCTACGTTAAGCTCTTCTCTTTAGGATTAATTTTTAGCTAAGCTAAACTAGTTTAAGAATCTTTAGTTTATTATCTATTAAGTAGTAATATAGATATCTTCTAGTATATATAGGATCTTTCTAAAGTTTATAGATTTAGCCTTAAAGAGTATCTAAGCTCTCCTTTTTATCTTTTTTAAATAATAGAGTAGAATATATTTTAAGTCTTACTTCTAGAACCTATATAATTATATCGATATAGTATATCTTAGGACTCTTCTTTTATAAAAGTATTCTTTAAGGCTAATATATTAAGGAGCGGCAAACTACCTACACTATAGTAGTAGAGGTAGTAAGCGCTTGTACTACGTAGTGCCGTAGTTAGCTTGTTTCTAGTATCGTTCGGGGTAGCTATTACTAGCCCTCTAGGCAACGGCTATAGTTGTGAAATACATCCTTTAGTAGAGGCATCTATAAACTACTTCGAACTAAGTAGAACTAACTCTAACTAATTAGAGTTAAAGGTTTGTTAATTAGTGTAGAACTAGCTAGAACTAAGCGTTCAAATGTGTAAAAGAGAGGTAGATAGTCTATTAGAAGTAGCTATATAAGAGGGTTTTATAGCTTCTAGGTAGAGTAAGCGCTCTACTAGCTAATATTTCCTCTCTAACTAAGAGTCTAGCCGGACGTACAAAAGAGAAAACATTAGGCAAAGAACGTTATACTCTAGTATGTTAGTAGCTATTATACTATACTCTAATTACTTATTTCTATTAATTCCTAAACTTTTATATTTTATACCCTTAGGGCCTAAAATTATACTTAATTTATTTCCGTATCCTTATACTTATTAGAAGACTCTATATTATCTAAAAGGCTTATCGCTAACCTAGTATCTTCTTCTACCTATATCTATTTTTTAATACTAATGCTTTTATTGTCTTCTCTATTAGTAGTACGCTTATAGTAGTAAAGCTAGTTATAGATAGGGCGCTTTAATTCGTCGAAGTTATATTAGAAGCACGATTTGTCTCTAAACATTTCCTTCTCTATTAGTATAACGTTAGAGAGCGACTATCGTAAGGAAGCGAAGTTTTTAACTCTTATAGTCTTAATCTAGTATACTAGTTTCTTAGCATCTATCTAGAGTATACGCTTTAGTAAGTATTGTATATCTCTATTATTCTAGGACGCCTAACTAATTAGCGTGCGCGTAAGCGAGTCCTTTACTACTAGAGTGCTAGTAATAGGGAACTAGTATACTAGAGCACTGTTTTCTTTTAGACTTCTATTATAGCGAACCTTTCTTAGCAGTCGGTAGTTAGCGTTAGCGCTCGCTACTTCGCTATATGTTCCAAGCTCTAGTAGCTCGAGTTAACGCTCCTAGCCTCTATTAGTTCCTAGGACGTAGGTAAGTATTATAAAGATTATTAGAGTTGGCTTAGTTAACGAATTATTAAGAATAATAGGTATACGTAGATAGAGAAAGGTAGTTATTCTATAGATAAGTAGCGTCGTTATTATAGTGCTTTAGATCTTCTTTAAGGTACTAGGAACGACGTTTAGGTTCGTCGTAGGCTTAGTAAAGAAATCCTCGAATTTCTTATACTTAAAATCCTTTCTATAGGAGTTCTAGAAGATCTTCTAGCCTTCGCCTATATAGAGACTAGTTCTAATGCAGATACGTATATTCTAAGCTTCGCTTAGTTTTCTAAAGCTAACTATAGTCGTTAAGGTTATAAGACCTTTGTTAATAGCCTTAAGATTCTACTAGAAAACTTTAATAGGTTTAGAGCGTATATTACTATAAAAAGACATTTCTCCTTCTTTATATAGAGGCATTCCTAGATAGTTGTAATATATAGAGTAAAGAACGTTTAAGAGACGTAAGGCGTAATCTTTATAGAATAGGATATATAGCGACTAAAGTCTAATATTAGTAGCTATTGCTTACTAAACGTACGAACAAGTTATCTCTTAAAGCTAACTAGTAGTTTCGTTGTCTTTATTTAGTATATAGAGCCAACCTTAGTTGTGCTATTAATATATCTTAAACTTATTAATAACTTTATAAGACGCCTTTTCTAAAGGCTCCTAGATCTATTCGATAGCAACGAACCTACGCTTTTAATAAGCTTCTTAGTAGCTACTATACGCTATATCTATAGTTTCTAAAAACTTCGCTAGCGTAGTCTATAGAGTAGGTTCAATATAGACTACGTAGTAAAAAAGACTAAAGACTCTAACATCCTTAACTATAGGCTTTTAAGGCTTTAATCTAGTAGAAGGCTACTTACTTATAGTAGATTTATTTATAGTAGACTTCTTTCTACGTAACGAGAACTCTTTAGCGATAGGATGCTCTATAGCTTTTAACTTCGTAACCTAATTCTAAGGCTCTTATATAACTACTTACGCTAATACTCTAGAAATAAAGGCCCTCTAGTTCGCCTATATATATCTAGCCTAGTTATTATAGCGATCTATAGCGTTAACGATAGCTTCGACGTACTTCTTTATATTAGGTTACTTATCTACTCTAGAGAGACTAAGGAACTCTATTAGTCTACGCGTATGTTTTTTATAGGTTCTAATCGAGAAATAGTACTTAGAGCTCGATTCGAGCATTATATAGGTAAGTTTAAAATAAAGGTCTTTCTTTAGTAAGTTCTATACTTTAGCGCTAAGGATAATCTTTATTAGCTAACTAGAGGAGATTTCGTATTCTTTATAAAAGACCTTTATAGGCTTTTCTAGGCTCTCTTTTTATCGCTAATATAAGCTTTTATACGTACTAGACCTACCTTATAAAAATAAGAGCTACGTATCTTCCTTTTCTAGATCTCTATATATATTAGCTATTTCTTTGTCTTCCTCCTTATACTATTCTTTAGAATAATGCTTCTTTAGTAGACTAGAAGTAACTAGTCTAGATAACGAGCGAGTGCGTTTCTCTAGCGAGTTGTCTAGTATTAGTAGTATAGTAAGTAGTAGATCGTCGACTTCTTTAATATTGCGTACTAGCTAGAGGTTTTTATTAAGCTTATAACTATAGTCTATAAAAAACTTCTAAATGTCTAGGCTTATTAGATCCACCTTCTTATATCCTTTAGTAGTATTAGAAGGTTTCTCTTTAAAGTTAGTAACGATAGACTCTAAGCTTTAAGAAAGGTTTAAAACGCTATGCTCTAGAGGTTGCTACGTATAAAGGTAGTAGCGCTAAAAAATAATATAGCTTATTTCTTTAAGATTCTTTATGCGTCCTTATAAAGCTATAACTTCTTTTATATAGTTAACGTTATCTCCGACCTAAGTCTTATCTAGTAGGAACGCTCTCTACTTATCTATAGTAAGAGTATAGGCGCCTCGACGCTCGCGATTGTTATTTCTAGTATTAATAAGCTACTTAACCTTTATATGCTCTTCTAAGATAATACCGATCTTTAATTTATAGTAGATTTCTAGGACTAGCTTATAGACTATACGATCGAACGTAGCTAAAATATTAGAGATAATATCTACTCTTATAGTAGCGAGTTTATAGACCTTTTTTATAAGTTTAGTATAGTCCTTATAGTTTTCTTCTCTATTTATATCTATAATAACTTTCTAGATATTATAGGTTTCGCTCTACATAAAAAGCTAACTACTAGCTATAATGTCTTTAATTCTTATATCGTCTATTTAGACGCTCTTAATTACTATAATAAGTCTTTTAGTATCTCCTACTTAAGTAGTAGTAGAAATAGTACTAGCGCCTAGCGTAGTATATAGAACTTCTTTAATAGTAGAAGTAGAGGCGAGAGCTATAGTAGAAGTCTTAACTAGATTCTTTTTCTTCTAAGAACTTCTTTTTCTACTATTATTACGTCTAGAAGGAGTAGTAGTTAGAGTAGTTAGAGTAGTAGGTAGTGTAGTAGACTTATTGCGTACAAAGTAGCGAGTAGTAGTATTATTAGTAGTAAAGGCTGCCGCCTAGACTTTAGCGCGTATATTAATACTATTATTTCTAACTATAGGATTTTCTTAAATAGGAGGCTACTCGCTTAATAGCTTAGTCTTATAGCGAGCACGAGCTTCTCGCTTAGCGTATATACTTAGCGATTTAGAGCGTCGAAATATAATATAGATCTTAGATAGTCTTAAATAAAGGTCGGCAAAATCTAAGAATTTAAGAGTAGTTCTTATAGGCGACTTAAATAAGTAACTTAATAGTAGCGATCTTGAAGATCTAAAAGATTAGGCAGTAGCGAAGTAGAAGGTAGTATAATCGAGTAGAAGATTAATACTAAATAAGAGACTAATAGAAGGCAAGTAGAGATAGAGAGAGTATATAGGTATATAGGAAAAAGAAGAGAAAGATCTCGAGAATCGAGAAATCTTTTATATTAATATAATATATTATTACTATTACGCCGATAGCGCATATATAAAGTTAAATAGCTAGCTTAACGTAAGTAACGCTAGTAGGTACGTAAGAAGTTATAGTAAAGCTAAACTATCTAACGCTCGCTCTAGTAAAGCGTAGTATCGTAAGTAATACTAGCGCTATACGTATCTTTTTAGATCTAATCTACGTCTATACTATTACTACTACTAAATTTCTTAGATTCTAATAGTAAAAGTAACGCGTAGTTATAGCAACCTTTAGGTTTAGCGAGGGCGAACTCTAGAAGCTAAGCGGGATAGTAAAGGGATTAGCTAGGATCTTACTAAGCATAACTAAAGTATAAGGATAGGTAGATAGAAGTAGTATAGGAGTAATATAGGAGTCTATAAAAGCTAAATAGAAGAGCTAAAAAAGGCTTATAGGACTTTTTAGAATCTAATTAGGATTTCGTAGTAGTAGCTATAGGAGAGACCGAAAGAGCTACTAGGATCTAGTAAAGTCGCTTATAGGAATATTTAAGACTTCTACTAGGATTCCGCAAATATACCTATAGAGCGTTTTTAGGCCTATTTTAGGATCTTTTTAAAGCTTCTATAGATGCTCTCTAGATTTTCTATAGGAATCCTCTAGTTTTCGTACTAAAATCCTTTATATTAGTTCTAAGCTAGTAAATAAATCCTCTACTACTCCTTTAAGTAGACTCTTATTATTCTCTAGTCGTAAGTAAACAAATCCTTTATCGAATCTGCCTAATTCTCTATTAAGATTTTCTAATCCTTTGTTTTAGCTTATTTAGTCCTCTACTAGTCTCTCTTTAGCTTTAGATAGTAAATAAGGCGTCTTCTAGCCTTTAGGCGCTATCCTAGCTTCTTTTTAGCTTCTAAGTAAATATTTCCTCCTTTTAGGCTTTCTTAGTTCTCTATCGATTTTAGGCCCTTAGGGTATAAAATATATTTACTTAGAAACTTTATCGTCTTAAGGCCTAGTAAAGTTCTTAAGCTTACTTTTATATAAGAACTCTTTACTAATCTAAGTATCCTAACTTCTTCTTATTCTAACTCTATAAGTCTTTACTAATGTTTTATTCTTTTTATCTATTAGAGGATCGCTATCCTTCTAAGGAGGTTATTTATATAGCTAAAACGTTTTATGTCTATTTAACGCCTACTAGCTCTTATAGTATAGTAGCTAGTATCTTAGATATAGATGCCTACTATTTCGCTTCTACTTATATATAGGCTAGAGTTTAAATCTCTATAAGGGTATAGGTTATATTGTTCTTTTTGCTTTAATTTAATCCTTCCTTATCTAAACTTTTATATTCTACTACGTACGTTATAAATCCTCTATCTTTATATAGGAAGTGCCTTTTTGTTATACTACTATATATTAGCCTATTACTTTTATCTAATGCTAGCGTTTCGTATACAAAAGATTTAGCTATAGTTACTCTTCCCTCCCTCTATTAGCAAGTTATAGATCGTAGCTCGATATAAACCTATAGATAGTAGAACGTCCTAGGTAGCTTAAACTTTTATAGTATCTATAGTAGAATAAGTTCTTCTACCTAGCTTTGTTCTATAGTAATACCTTTATCCCTTTCTTTAAGTTTATCTAGTAGTAGAGGTACTAGTAGATTACGAATACCTATAACTAATTTTAGATTGTTTCTAGGAAAGGTTATCTATAGTCCTAAGCTATTAAGTTCTTTAAAGCGATAAGAAGCGCTATTATATAGAACTTCCCTAACCTAATATAGCCCCTTCTATTAGAACGCAAGTTTCTTAAAGAAACTTATTATATTCTAAGAACAAAAAACTATTATAAGCGAATTCTTAGCTAGTAGAACAAGGTCTGTTCGATTCTAGTTATCGAAGTACGCTTTAGTCTCCTCCTAAACCTAAGCTTAGCGCGCTAACTCTTCTATAATAGTTGTCTTTATATTCTCTAACGCCTATATATATAACGTAAGTAGTAAAGCTCGATCTTTTACTTTCCTCTATTTAGAGGTTGCGAAGGTAAGATACTTAAGTTTAATTAGAAGAATAGCTTTATAGCTAATTATTATCTCTATAGGCGTTAGCCTAGTTATCTTAACTATAGTAGTCCGCTCCGCCTATAATATAGCTAGAACATAATATAATAGTAAGTACTGCCTTTTATTTGTAAGCTTCGATAGTGCGTCTAGGATAGGTTTATATCTAACTTCTACTATACTATTTAATTGTAGGTAATAAAGCGATATCTTGATCCTACTAACGCTATAGGATATAAGGCATTCTAATATCTTACTAAGGTTCTAATAGGTATTATTAAGCACGATTTGCGTAAGCGTTCTCTAGTAGTAGAATACATTTTTCTAGATAAATTTAGCGATCTTAGCTAATATAACCGCTATAGACTTCTTCTAGAAACATCTCGCCTCTAGCTACTATAAAAGAGCTTCTTAAATAATAAAGATTGTATACCTTAGTATAATATATAGCGCGTCTCTATACTACTATTCTCTAACTACTTAGATCTAGGTAGTTATAAGCTTACTAGGCTATCGAACGCCTATTCGAAAGTTGTATTAAGGATAGCTATTATAGTAAGAAGCGATCTAGATATATATACTGTCCTACTAGTACTTTTAGTAGACGATGTTAAACGTAGAGTCTTTGCTATAATAGCTATTCTTATTATACGTAGCTACGATAATCTATTAATGTGCTACTTTATTATTAATAACTCTAGCTAATAGTATATTTGTCCTTTCTTAGTAGAATAGTATCTAATCCTTAATTATAAACTATAGCGCTTAGCGCTTTAGAGTTCTAAACTACCTACGATTTATAAGTAGTAGTTTTGTACTATAGATTAGAAAGTAAGCGATCTCTAGTAAACGCTAGCTATAAGTCCTCTCTAGGTCTAGATCTTCGCTATCTACCTAAACTAGAAACGTATTAATATAGAAGCTCTTAAAGAACTACTTATTAATAAAGTTATCGACGTTAGCCTTATGTTCTATGTCTATTACGTCTTCTACTCTAGCTAGTCGCTAAGAAAGCGTATCTAGCTCTAAGTGCTTCTTACTATAAACGTAGACTATATCGAAGTCGAACAAATAAATCTATATAAGCTATCGCATTATTACAGAATTTAGAAGGTTAGATGCCGCCTAATTTATCTAATGTACTAGCGTATTCGCATTAATCTCGAGCTAGAACTATACTCTAAATAGCTAGAGTCTAAACTTCTTAAGTGCCTTTAGAACTCTAAAGTACTCCTATTTACCTATATTATATCTTGCTTTATTTAGCTTCTAAAGGCTAGACTTATAATATACTAGATAGTAGATAGTTGGATTATCTTTATCTTTCTATAATAAGATCTCGCTATAGCCGTTACCGCTAGAATCGATAGCAACGATAATAGTCTCTATATCGTCTACGTAATCGATACTTACTAGCGCTAGCGTAGTCGTAAGAGTAATAGCAATCGTCTACTTTGCCTCTTCTTTAGCCTTTCTTTAGTAAAACTTAGCTTCCTTTCTTAGTAACGTATAGAGAGACTTTGCTACTACGTTAAAGTCCTTTACTTAGATACGAAAGTAGATAGCTATACCTACCTAGACCTTTACTTCCTTCTAGTATATAGGCTCTAGCTATTCTAAGATCTTAATTACTTTTATAGTATCTAGATAGCGCTCTCTAGCGTTAGTAATATAGCCTATAATCTTTACTAATTAGTAGAGTAGTTGTAGCTTCTTAGTATAGATAGTTATGTTTGTACGCTCTAGATTATATAATACTATATCTAAGTTATAAATGTATTTAGCGATAAACCTACGAATCCCTAGTTCGACTTCCTTATCGCTATATCTAGACTTTGGCCCTTTTACGCCTAAATCGTCTAAAAAGAGGCGTACGCAATAAGAAATATGCTCTATTAATACCGCTATAATAGCTTTTATAAACTAAGCGACTAAGTTTGTCGCTCCTTATAGTAGAGTAGTCTACTAAAGTAGGCCTAGTAGTGTATCGAAAGAGGTAATATTACGACTAGATTTAGCGAGTAGTATCTAGTTGTAATCTAAGAAGATATTTATAAGTAATACAATCTTACATCCTATAAAGTTCTTAGAGAAGCTATTAGTATCTAGAGATAGGTTGGTATCCTTAATCGTAACTATATTAAACTACTATATAGCATTAATTAGCCGATACCGCTTCTTCTCGCTAGGTTCCGATTTCTTAGCTACTAGGAACTATAGGTTTTAGTACAAAGTATAACTTATCTCTACTACGCTAGTACGTATCTACTCTTTTAGCATCTCTTCAATTATTAGCTAGAGTAAGAGGTTTATATAAAAGCCTAGATGCTACTATAGCTTATGCTTTATAGTGCGGATTTCCTATAGTAGTACTACCTCTAGATTTACGTAGCTAAGGTACGTAAAGTTATATATAAGTATAGCTTCCCTATTTATTAGTATAGCTTCTAAGAGCATTCTTTCCTTAAGTAGTAGTTTTAAGTCTATCTTAATAGCCGCTAGACGCTCTAGAGTAAGCCTCGTTCTAGGCATAGTGCTTAAGAATCGCTTAGTAATAAATCTGCTATCGAAGGGTCTAGTACTCTCTAGTAACTAGGCTTCCTACTCTAAGTACCTTTCTCGCTAATTATCTAAGCCTCTAGGCTTAGAACTATCTATTATATAGATGCTCTTAGAGATTAACTTAACTTTATTAGCTACGCGTTTATATAGAGTATATGCGTTTGCAACTAAACTCGCCTTCTATTATTAGCTCTTTAGCGCCCTTTAGCTTAGAGTAGTAGTATATACGAATGCTTCCTCTAAGAGTGCATTATCCTAATTAATAATAACTCTACTTAGCGCTTTAATAACAAGTTGGGCGTTAGGAAGATAATAAATTTCTATACTATTCTAGTACACGATTTCATACCCTAGGGGCCTAAAATTACGTAATAAAACCAAATCTTCCTATAACGCAACTATATACGCTTAGACCTTAATAGACCTCCTTTCGCTCTAGAATAGAACTTCTCTATTCCTTATAACGCTCGCTATACTTAGTTTAAGAGAGCGCGCGACCTAGTTCGAGCTTATAGCTAAGCTATACGTTCTTTTCCTACTATAAGGAGTTCTTTAGTACTATAGGCCTTCCGTTTAGAGGTTCTAGTAAATAGTACTATCTTGCTTTACGCTATAGCGATCTATCCTTTCTAAGAGCTATCGTCGTAGTTCTAAGCGAGTAACCTATACTTTCTAGCCTATAGTTACTCTAGTAATATCGGGCTTAGTAGATCTAGTAATATAAAGATAGTAAACTAGAACACTACGCTAAAAACCTCGATTAGAAAGTCCCTTAGAACCCCTAAGTAGTTAACATTTCCTCCTATACTACGAAGCGCTAGTTTTCTACCTTCTTCTATTAGAAAACTATATATCTAGACCTTCGAGACGCTAATTATAAGCGTTTTATACCTCTTATTAATTAGTGCCTAGATTAGCACTTCCTATTAGCTAAACGTAGCGTCGACCTAGACGCTTAGCATAATAGTATAGTTTCTTATAACTATAGATAGGTCTACTTACTCTATCTATTTATATAGGCTAAGAGGATTAACTAGCTCTCCTTCTCTAATCTTAATAGTAGCGAACTCGCTTAAAACAACCTGTTTAGCGGTACTAGATTGCTTATCTCTAAATACTAAACGACTATCTTTTGTTTTAGTTTTAGTAAGAGCGCTATACTCTACCTCTTCTCTCTCTTAGTTAAGCTCCTTAGTTGTTTTAGCGAAGCGTATATGTTTTAGAGCGAACGCTTCTTTAGAGTAACTAGTTAAGGACTTAGCGAATTCCCTATTATTTAGGATGTTCTAGCTCTAGTTCTTAGAAGCTATGCCTCTATATATAATAATCTCCCTAATGCTAAGAGTTACTAGGGTCGTTAACTATTTCTTTGCCTAAAACAACTAGTCATCTTTTTTAAAGTAGAAGCGTAAGTAGTTATTAAAGCGCTATGTCTTCCTTTTTTTATTTATAGAAGGAGCTAAGACTAGACTAATATCTAGTATCTTCTAGTCTAGCGTCTATAAGGATTATAGAGTCTTAAAACTTAACTTGTTAACTATCGATAGCTAAGTTTATACATTTTCTTTATCTAGTATATAAGAGATAGATTAGCTAGTAATAAGTGCCTTTCCTTTAGCTACTCTTACTTACTTAGCTACTTTCTGCTTTAGAATCTCTATAGGCATCTAGCCTATAGCTAGGGATAGTATTAGCTTCTTTACTAGTGTTTGCTTCTAAGGCGCTATTGTAGTATAAGTGTTACTTATATTATCTACTATAAATCTAGTAGCAGCTATAGTTATAAGAGATAGCCTTTGCATCCCTTCTAGTAGATTATTAAGTTCTAGAATACTAAAGTGCTTCTTATTCTAAGTAGCCCTTTATATAGAGATACTAACTACTTTACTTTCTAGGTCTAGCGTCTTCTAGTGCTTCTTAAGTTCTCGAAACATAAAGAAGAGCTTTAGCATCTTACGATTCTAGTAATATTTGATTTGTTCGCTATAGTCGCTAATATAGCTATAGTATAATCTACCTTACTTACCTTTATATAGATACCTTTTAGAGACTAAGATAGTTATAATTAGACACTCGTTTTAGAAGTAATCTTTATCTCTATATATCTAGTAACTTCTCTTAAGTACTTTAGTAATAAGCTACGCTACGTATATATCTATGCTATCTAAGGTATTAGGATAGTCGATAACCTTAGCTTTTATCTCTAGCCCTAGAGTATAAAGAGGCGTAACTTCTCTATTCTACCTAGTTACTATACCGAACTAGATAATTAGGTTGTTAAGCTTTAGAGAGAGATCGTCTATCTTCCTCTAATCTTCTTCTTCTCTAGTCGAGCGTATAGTAACCTTAGCTACTAAGGTAGGTTTCTAACGCTCGAGTAAGTCTATAAGCTAATATATTTGTCTATTTGTCTCTCTCCTCTTATCCTTCGAGAATATAGATATATAAGAGGTAATATTAGAATAGATAGCTTTAAAGATTTTACGAAACGGACGGAAGATAGATATATTAGTCTTATCTAACCTTATACGCCTAGCTATATAGATAGTAACTACTAGAGGTAGCTCTTTAAGAAGCAAGATAGAATAGAATAGGTTGTCTAAATCTTTAACTAGAATCGAATTAGCGGATAGGATGAACTATTAATAGTATTCCTTAAGGTCGTCGTCTTTAGTATAAATCTTCTCGGACAACGCTTTAAGCTATAGATAAGTAGCGATAAAGCGTTAACGATCGGCCTTCCTATACTCTTTAAAGAACGCCTTCCTAAGCTTTGCCTAATTCGGCCTACTCTTATAAGACTACCTACTATCGAGCATCTTAATAGTCCTCTTATATAAAAGATTAATAGTAGACGTAAACCTTTATACTATTTCTTTATTATTGTCCTTTAGCTTAACGTTATACTCTCTTATAAGTTCCTCGAACTATTCGACGTATAAAGAGCAATTACTACTATTAAAGAAGAGGTTCGCTATAGTACCTACTAGCGGCGGCTTTAGGCGGTTTATTTAGATAAGATCTTAGAGGGCTAGGATAGCGCTACTAATACTATCCGTAGAGGTTCCTAAAGTAGATATATCGATAGGACGATTTCTAATTTCTTAGTTAAGAGATAAGTTAGCTTCCTCGTTATCTAAGTCTTCTTAGTTAATAGGAACAATCGATCTCTATAGTAACTCCTTATTACTTAAAGAATTTATATGCTCTTATAGGCGTCCTATATCGTCCTAAGAGTTCTAATTAGTTATATAAAGTCCTTAGTATAAAAATGAGTAATAGATAATTTTAAGCTCTAGGGACCTAAAATCAAATTAATAGTTAGAGTGTTAGAAATTAACCTCGGACGTAAGGGATAATATCTATAAGGCCTCTTATGCTCTTCTTTACTATATTTACCTTATATTACCCCTTATCTATACTAAGCTAATAAAAGAATAAAATAGTATCTCTCTAAAGTAGAAGGGTATATAAAATGTAATATGTTTATTTTTGTTTTTATAACTCTAGCCTCTAGCATCTCCCTAGTAGGAAGACCTAGACCTAAGTTACTATATTAGCTATGTTGTTTATAAATAATAAGGCGCGCTAATATAGCTAATACCTTATCTTTTAGTTCCTTTATAGGTATTCCTAGTTCTACTACGCTCTAGCTAATAACTACGTATATACGTACGCTCTACTTCGCTAACTACGTAGTAGGCCTACCTCTCTACTAAGATAGAGCTTATAATAGTGCCTTGCCTCCTTCTAAGACAAGAGCTTTAATATAGGGCCTAAAGTCTCTATAGACAATAGGACTTGAATAGAGCTTCTAGAGTAATTAATTCTCTTTTGTAAGATAGCGCTTACGTTAATAGAGGATACGTCGATAGCAATTAGGATCTAGCCTCGATTAGTTATTAACTACGTTAAATATAGTTTCGGTTTCCGTAGACATACGGCCTTAGTAGAGCCTAACTCCTACTAAAGTAGAGTATAGTAACCCGAAGCGAGTCCTTAGGTAGCCGAGATAGTTAATCTCTGCTTATCGTTTCTAATACTAAGCTTATAATAGATCTAAGGGTTTCTAGCCTTTTAGAGTTAAAGCTATGCCTACTTACGTAGTGCTTTGCGTCTTTGTAAGCCTTTTCTTAAGACATTCTTTATAGGTAGTAAATGTTATAGATATCTTATCGTTCTCTTACGTATCGTAGATGTTCTTCTTATAAGACTACCTATCCCCTTAGGCTAAGAAGAAAGATAGCCCTACCTTTAGCTCTATTAAGGAGTAGTAAACTACCTACACTATAGTAGTAGAGGTAGTAAGCGCTTATACTACGTAGTACTATAATTAGCTTGTTTCTAGTGTCGTTTAGAGTAGCTATTACTAGCCCTCTAGGTAATAGCTATAGTTATGAAATATATCCTTTAGTAGAGGCACCTATAAACTACCTTAAACCGAGTAGAACTAACTCTAACTAATTAGAGTTAAAGGTTTATTAATTAGTATAGAACTAGCTAGAACTAAGCGTTCAAGTATATAAAAGAGAGGTAGATAGTCTATTAGAAGTAGCTATATAAGAGGGTTTTATAGCCCCTAGGTAGAGCGAGCGCTCTACCGGCTAATAATATCCTAACTTTATAAATATAGCTATTATACTCTAGGCTATAATAAGTCCTTTATATAGCGAAGTTAAGGATTATTAAGGAGGTAGCTAAATAGATAGTAGATTCTTTTAATTTATAGCTTTAAATATTTATTCTTATATTTACTATTATTACTATTTAGTATATATCTAATACTTCTCTACTATAAAAGAGTCTACTTATTAGTTAGTATCTTATATAGATTAGAAAAGTCTATCTATTCTAAGCTAGATTAGCTCGCTAGCTTTAACTTAGTTACTATACTCTTTAGTAATTTTTTAATAACTCTTATAGATTCCTTTCTTTATTTAGGACTTTTTTTTTTATATATTAGATAATAACCTTAGTAAGATATAGCTAGATAGAAGAAATATTCGCCTTTTACTAGAGGATAGATATAGATATAGTCTTATACTCTCCTATAATTATTCTAAGTACTTAGTTTTAGATAGTCTATAAGGGCTTATATAGTCTAGTTTTATATCCTATATTACTTTTAAGTATATACTATACTAAGTATCTATATATTATTACTAGTCTAATAATAGTAGAGTATAAGTATTTAGCTCTATAGAATACTACTCTCTATATTAACTTATAGAGTATTATAAAAAATACTATATTAGTTTTCCTTTTTTTAGCTACTTTCTTAATATATAGTTCTTAGATAAATTTAGAGTTAACTTAGACTTTAAGGAATCTAAAGTCTAGGATTAGGCCCTTTATAAATTCTAGAATATCGACTATAGCTTATAGGTTATATTTCTTCTTAGCTCTAATAAAGTAAATAAATTAGTATTTCTCTAAAGCGAACTTAGCTCTATATCTTATAGCCTATTTAACGTATTTTGTATAGGCTCTTTCTAGATTTCTATAGTTAATCTTAATTAATTTACTAAATATAAGGATATTTATATTATCTATAAATCCTACTATAGAAGTTAGGCCTTTTTAGAGTATTAGAAATAGACTAAATATAAAGAAAAGAAATAGGATTAGTAAAAGTATAGATCTTTAAAGGATACTAATTATAGTAAATACTTAGAGGCTCTAGTATATTCTTAGAACTAATACTATAGTTCTTTCTTAAAGGAATAATTCTATAAAATCTAGAATTTACTTTAGAAATCTCTTTTTTCTAAAGTTATAAAGAAGCCTTTAGTATTAGATCTTATAAAAAGCTTCTAAAATATCGAAGTATAGTATAAAGGCTACTATATTCTTATTTTTTCTTTAAATAGTATAAACTTACTTAGTAATAAATTCTAAAGCTATAGGGATTAATCTCCTTAGTCTAGCTTCTATTTAGTTTACTAAAAAGAGATAATATATCTTAGCTTCTTTAGATATTTTTCCTATAACTATTATCTTTAGTATCTTAGCTAAAGTATCTAGTAATATAATTAGTTTATATACTTTTAGTAATATATAGTTTAGCTTTTATAGCTTTTTAAGTATTATTATATAAAATTCTTTAAAGCTTTTTAAATAATATCTAACTTATAGATATACTATAAAGAAGTAGATAAAGATTAAAGCTAAAGTAGCTCTATAGGATTTAAGGACTCTATTTAGAATATAATTTAGGCTTAGGGCCTTATTTAAGGAGAGCTTTATAATAATTATAAGAATTTTCTTCTCTATAATTTTTTAGAGAATTTAGAGTTTATCTAAGTATTTAGTATCTTTAATATTAGATAGGTCTACTTATATTAGAAATAAAAAGAAGTATACTATAAGTACTTAGGCTTTACTTATATCTATAGTTTAGGTTTCTCTTTATTAATCTTTAATTTCTAGGAACTAAGAAAGCATTACTAGTTATTCTACTTTTTCTTTAGTTTATTTAGCTATTTTCTATATCTTTCGAAGATATATAGTAACTTTAGCTATAGCTCTTCTTTAGTAAAGTATAGTTTCTTTTCTAATAATCCTTTTTTTAGCTTAGTTAGTATAGATATATACTATAAAATCTATTTAGTACCTAGATTCCTAATATTTTCTTTTCGCCCTTTTAGCTCTATAGGTAATACTCGAGTAGGCTTAGTTCTATTATAGATATATATATAGTAATTAATTAGCTATTAGGATATTAGATTATATATATTCGTTAATTATTCTTTAGATTTAGATTATATATATATTAAAGTCCTTTTTAGATCGTAATAGAGCCTAGTATATAAATTCTAGTTATTCTTAGAGCTACTAATTAGTACTTAGCTAATCTACTTTCTTCTATTAGGCCCTAAGTAGTTTACTATATATCTTAGCCTCTATTATAACTTTTATAAAGATTAGAAGATAGTTAAAACTTATAAGTAGTTCTATTTCTACTCTATATACTATAAGTTTATTTCGAACTCTTATAGTCCTAAATATAAGATCTAGAGTTTATTAACTTCTTTAGGTTTTCTAAATAATAGTTCTAAGTAAAGTAAGCTAATATAAATAGTATTAGGCTATAAGCTTAATAAAGGTATCTATACCTCTATATTAGCTATACATATTAGTTCCTCTTTACTATAGATAATATAGGTTAAAGTCTCTAAATAGAATATAATCTTAGCTAATATATTATATAGCTTAACTAATTTAAGCTAAGGTTCCCTTCTATTAGCTACTAGGTTAGCTTAAGGGATTATAACAATTATAGATTTAAATTATTTAGTCTAAGATATACTAAAGCCTTACTAAGAGTACGTCTTTACTTAAGAACATAATAGTTTAAGAGTTTAAGAAGAGTTCTTTACTAATATATATATATACTCTAGGATTTTCCTCCTTTAGAAGAGTAAGCTAATAGCCTAAGTAGTTTACTATAGTATAGGCTCTTAGGTTCTTCTATAGTTCTTAGATAAAAATAATATAATATTACTTTAGGTTTAGACTATTAAACAATAGAAGTTAAGCTTTTTCTTTACTATAGTTAATACTATACTATAGAATTATAAGAGATATTATCCTATATATATAGAATTATAGTATCTAT